>JAJOZX010007110.1:0-230839 GCA_023014485.1 Bathynomus jamesi | reverse complement strand
AATGTTGACTCATCGGCCTCCCTCTCAATTTGCTATGATCCCTCCTCCTTCCCCAATCCTTATAATCCCTCCGTCCCCAATCGCCCTCGCCATTCTCTCGTGTTTCCCATTCTTTGTCTGCTCAAATTAGTCGGCCTCGGATACTGCAGTGTAAGGTAGATAGTTCCATGTTTCCAGTGTACTATTGGTAATTTTTCCAGTGTATTAATTTCACTTTTACTACATGTATTTAAAAATAACTTCTTAATTTTATATGTAAATCTGTATAACTTAGAATTTAACCCTCCTTTTCTCAGTCTTTTAAAATTTGTCTTTACGAATAGGTTATAGAAATTTTCTGTTTTGTTTTTCATTCAATATTGATTTAATTTCACATTGTTTATTAAACAGCCTGAAGATGAGCGTATTGCTCGAAACGTTGCGCATTAAAGAAGACTTTCATGGCATTTACATTTCTCCTTGTCATTGGATTTCTCTTAAATATTAAATTGAAGCTCTGTAGAAGCAACCCGCATGACTATATATATATATATATATATATATATAATATATATATGTAACATCATTATTTACTGTAATCTTTGTCATTTATCAGGTTTTTTATTCAAAGAATTGGTTTCAATTTAAAAAAAGGGGGGCATATGCAACAGGTAGGGGGAGGGCGCATAGCGGTGTAATTACAGTATGTTGTTTAGGGGCCCAAAGGAAACTCTGAGCAGTGTGTAGAATAAGAATACAAAATTTTGACCCCCCCCCCAAATTATATATATAAAATCGTCAATGCATTCATAGTTTAAATGAAGTATGAATTGTTAAACATCTTTTTACATAGGGCACCATTCCGCTCGTACGCCTATTTCAGAGTACGAGCAGCTCGCAGCAGCATTGCCAAGCAAATAGGAGTCAAAGTACAGTAGATCCTCACCATTCGCGGAGGTTGTTTTTAGATTTTGTGAATTGCAACTCTGAGATGCACAAACTTAAAGGGTTAGGTACTGTACTTCGTCTTAAAATATTTACCCTTTATATATACAAGTTTGTGCGTTGTTTCTGTGGTATATATTTTACGGAAAAAGAATGGGTTATTAAGAACAAAAATAGCTGCAATAAAAATGAAAGCACACCCTTTTAGTAAACTGTACATACCTGTAATACTGTAATGATGATAAACTTGATGCAAAGATGACGATAAAGACGAGTTGATGATGATGATTATGGAGGGTTTTGATGAGGGGGTTGGCAGTAAGCTGAGGTTTCTCTGCAACTTCCTCACCTTCCTCACTCACTCTGTGGGAACTACTCTGTTCGCTGCAACCCACGCATAGTCGATCGCCTGGGCCGTGATCTGCGACGGGTTGCCACAATAAATTGACCGCGAATGGCGAGGGTCTACTGTACTGATGAGGCTCCTGTGCTAGTCTAGTTCAAAGAACATCCATATCCGTTTTCAATTTATTGCAATTTTCGTTACTTTGTATTGCAGACACCACCCCTAGTTATCGAGAACAGGCAGCGTTCAGCTCACCCAACTGTTTATCTTTTCATATATCATATTTTGTATAATATAATGATTGATAGATAAATGGGTAGCCTAGTGGTAAGATGCTGGGCTGCTGATTGGGAGATCGCGAGATCAAGTCCGGGCGAGGACTGTAATTTCTGACTTCTTTTTGTTGTTCAGATTCCACATTCCTATAGGTTTAAGTTGGGATAAGTTTGACCTTCGTCAAAATTAACCCCCTCCCCAAAATGGGAGCCACCTTGACATGGTAAGGAGGCTTGAGCGTCTGAAGGATCTGCAATTTTTTTACCCACTGTGAAAGATTTTGTCCTCCGGCCGGAAAGGTTGGTAGCGCGAGATTAGACTAAATGGTTCTTCCGCGTGTTTGCAGCGTGTGGCGACTCTCGTTCTTGGTGAGGGGAATCCTGTGACCAGAGTGATTCTCCACGATGCTCTTGGGGATAACAACACGGCCCTTTGGTCCCCGAACCAAGTAGTCGGGCGATCTGATAGGGCCCAATCAGATCAGTCAGTTGCTCCTGAGTGTGTCTGATATTGCTCGTGGAGCTTGAATCAGTTGGTTAAAGCCCCCACGAGTTAATTCGAATAAGTTGAATTTGAACATCGTATACTAAAATTAAAGCCAAAGGTCCATCATAGGATTTGGCTCAAAGTTGCCATTATCAGACAAACGAAAGAACCTTAAAATAAGGTAAAATATTGCTTAAATAGTTTATTAACCTTTTACGACAATAACTTGGAATAGGAAATGGTACATGCTACCTTAGCCCGAGTCAATTAAAGTGGGGTGGTTGTCCCGCCGCTTCGTCGTGACGTAAGATACAGAAAAGACAGTCGCCCAGCTCTGGCACCACTGGACAGCCGAGTCTGAGCACTGTCGGGCGGCGCCTTAACTGGTCGAGCCACGAGACTGACTTTTGGAATAGGTTAGAAATAAATCTGAACCTACATCAGAAAACAGAGTCTAATATTTAAAGCTGATTCAGTTCATGAAGAGAGTCTCCAGTGATGCTAGTACTTAAATTTAAGAAGGTCGTACGTACGAGAGAGCGTGTGGGAAACAAATCAGAACCATATTGTCAGTTATTAATAAGTATTGCTGTTATTACTAAATTAAATTATCCTACCCCATATAATCGGGTCAGCAATAGTTGACTAACTAGCAGTAGTGTAAGCTATCGATAGAATAGTAATATTAATAGTAACTTGGTGCATGAACCTGATTTTTGCTCGCCATGCGTTATCTGATGATACAATACGTACGTTTATGAAGTTTCATCAATTTGTTTAGTGGCTCAATGGTTATTGTTCGGACATGATAAAGTGCCATTTGACTTTTAATGCAGGGATCTGCATCGTGTTGTGATGATCCGTATGTGTGAAGTTTCATCAGTATATGCTGAGCGGTCCAAAAGTTATATTCTGGACACGAAAGTGGGATGAACGGACGGAGTGCAGTCCAGTACGGCCCCTCCAAATTTATTTTGTCAGACAATAAATATATAGTTTAAAAAATAAGTTTTGTTATACGTTGTAAAAACGAAAGAATATGCTGTATGTATAGCTTAAATATTTAAACTAGATTTTCCTTCAATTGAACTACAGCAAAGACTGACACACACACACACACACACACACACACACACACACACACACACACACACACACACAGGGCAAGTCAAAGAATATCCGCAATTTTTTTTTCTCCCAAGAATTGTGTACAGTGCTGACTGTTGGTGGCGTTGCAGTCACTGAGCGTACAAATCGCTGCATCGTAGGATTGAGACCTTGATACTCAGTTGTAATCGCGCTGTAAACATGGCCGCACTACTTTCAACTTGCGTCAAAGAAGAGCAGCGTGCTGTCATTCGTCCTCTGTGGGCTGAGGGCGTAAAAGGGGCTGAAATTCACGAAGATTATCTGTACAGTATGGTGATAGTTTTGCCACAGCAGTGGAGCGTGTACGAAAGAATCGAAATGGTACAAAAATGGCCGAACGAGTGTCGCAACGGCCGCCCTGAACGTTACGACCTCAGCCCACAAAAACCCAATGACAGCACGCTGCTCTTTGGTGTAAGTCGGAAGTGGTGCGGCGGCCATGTTTGCAGCGCGATTATAATTGAACAATTGAGTGTCAAGGTCTCAATCCCGTGAAGCAGCAGTCTGTACACTCAGTAACTGCAGCGCCGCCAATGGTCAGCACTGTAGACAACTCTGAAAAAAAAGACAAATTGCAGATTCTTTTTGACTTAATCTTGTGTGTGTGTATATATATATGTGATGTAGGTCACATCCGCACATTTTCTCGCATCCGCACTTTGGACTGCGGATGTCGTGCGGATGTGGACCGTTGAGATAAAACGTCATTAATAAGCGGAAATTATCAAATTCAACTATATTAATAGAACTAGTTCATTGTGCGCAAAAGTGATGCAAGCGACAAGACGAGAGGCTGTTCTTGTATGAAGTTACTCTCTTGCAACCTACTTAGATCCACGTTACAAAGCTAAGTTATTTTCACCTAGTACATTAGAACGAGTTAAATCATCACTTGGCAAAGCAGTTGAAGAGCTTCAATCTCTTGAATCTGTCGCTTCGCCACCCACCAAAAGAATAAAAGTTTCAGTGACAGAACCAACACCTTCAACAAGCAAATCTATCACAGAATCTGTCTCTCAGTTTCTTGAGTCAAGCAGCAATGACGAGACCTACGCGATGTCAAAAGATGTAAAAATGATCGAGAGCTATCACAAAGAAAAACGCCTGGCTGCATGTGACAATCCTATTAGTTGGTGGAAAAATACGCAGAATATCTATCCATACTGGAGTAAACTTGCAAGGAAACATTTAGCCTGTCCTCCAACAAACGTACCAAGCGAGAGATTATTTAGCAGTGCTGGATTAATATATGATGAAAAGAGAAACAGACTGGCAGCAGAAAAGGCAGAAAAATTAATGTTCCTTAAGCATAACCTTCCTATAATTAAGTTTGAACATTAAACGATGAACATCTTAGTTTACTTTATTTTAATTACTCATTTATAAATATGCCTAATAAAACTTTAAACTTAATATAAATAGTTATCAAGCTAATTAAAGATCTTTTTCTATAAGGGTGGAGGTTGGGGAAAGAGGTCGGTGGGGTGCATTTGAGTTGGGTTCACGTCCCGCATCCTGGTAACACAATTATGGTTTCTAATTGTGGCTGAAACTCAACAAAATATAACGAATTTATTTGCAGACGAATTCACTAATTGATTTCTATATTAGTTAGATGCTTGATATTATTTTATATGTTCAGAGAAAAGTACAGCAATTATTGTACAATTAATCAATTATACTACATTATAGCTACAGCTCTATATATAATAACTTATTATATACGTTAAACACAACAAATCTCGAATATATCCTAAAAAATAACGAAAATGTAGACATCCGCATCCGCGGATGTTGAAATCAAACATCCTCATCCGCAGATGTGAAAAAAATGACATCCGCTACATCACTAATATATATATATATATATATATATATATATATAATATTATAATATATATATATATATATATATATATATATATATGTATGTATATTAGGGTGGTCCATAAAAGTGAAGTTTTGATTTTTTGTTATTGCCGGGCGGTAACTTGTGAGGATGAATGAGAAAACACCTCTGGCCAATTTTTTCCCAAATCAATCACTTTTTAGGGGTAGCACTACTTCATTTTTGCACTTTTGCACTTTTGCACTACCTAGTAGATTTACTTGTATATTATGTTCCAGTTCCAGTAATACATATTTTCCTTGACAGATTATTGGTGTAGTGTTCATTGGTTGTGTTTAGTGGTTGGATATATGATGACTCAAGTTCGAAGCTCTTGCTTTTATCTCCTTGAAGGAGATAAAGTGAAGGACAAGCTTCTTGGAAGCAAATTACCATCACGTGGAGAAGTATTGTCATGCTTCCTTCATCACCACACTAATCTCAAGGAGGAGTTGAAGGAAAGTGCTCAAGTAGTGTGGGGTCAACTTGAAATATTTTGGAACAAAGCTCGAATCCCGACAAGGGAAAAATACAAAGGAATCCAAAAGATCTTGGACCTTCACCAAGATTGGATCAAAATAAAAAAGGACGAATGAGGAGGAGCCAGAAGCAGGTGAGTTGGATGATCAATGATAAATAAAATAGTTTCTCGAGAGTATGACATATTATACTGTACAATAGTCAATACATTTATCATATATATATTATATATATTTATTATTTATATTTAGGTGTACAACGAAGAGGGATTCAAGGAGACACTTCGGAACCTATTTGATATGGCACATGCTGATGCCTTGTCTCTAATCAAAAACCCAGAAGACAAGGCCTTCTTGCTGGCCCAGCGAGAGCCTGGAAGACGGGGATGCATGGTGGGAGTAGACAGAAAAACAGCAGAAAAAGAAAAACAAGCTGCCCACAGGAAGATGGAGGAGGAGATGCGAAAGAGAAAGGTGAGATTGTTCTTCAAATTCCTACTTTCATTTGATTGCAATGATTAGGTTGTTCGTTAACACTAATTGTCCATTTTCTTCGATTGTATTGCAGGCAGTCAATGAAGGTGCATCAACGTCGGGTACAGCAGTATTGGTGTCCTCAACAGAATCCTCAGTCACTGACGAGTCATCCTCCACCGAAGATGAATGGGCAAAAGGTGGAAAGCGACCTCCAAAACAGGTGAAGAGAGTCAAGAATGTGATAACATCAAATGTAGCTGCTGCCCTAGATCGGACACACACTACGGACAGGATGGCAACCTACATAATAGCAGAGACTGCATTGAGCCTTGGCCACAGCCCAATGAATTTTAACATCACCCGGACCTCCATCAAACGGCAGAGAGAACGACATCGGATCATGATCTGCAGTAGCCTAAAAGCTTCCTTTCAGTCCGGTCCTGCAATCATCCACTGGGATGGAAAACTTATTCCAGACCTCCTCAACACCAGAGACCATGCGCATGTGGATCGGCTGCCTGTGCTCATTTCCTCCTTTTCGGGTCAATCTCAGCTCCTTGGAGTCCCCAAAATACCAACTGGATCAGGAGAACACCAAGCCAGCGCAGTTTTTGAATTATTGACTGATTGGGGCCTCGAAGAATCTGTCGTGGGGATGTGTTTCGACACCACTGCCTCCAATGCTGGTCGTTTGAATGGAGCGTGTGTGTTGTTGGAGCAGAAGTTGAAGAAAGACCTTCTCCATTTTGCCTGCCGTCATCACATCATGGAAGTGATGATCGGTGGAGTTTTCACTGCTTGCTATGGCCCAACGAGTGGACCTGATGTTCCATTGTTCAGCAGGTTTCAGAGCAAATGGACCTTCATCGACACAGGAACATACGGCACCGGATGGGATGATGAAGAGGTGCATCGACTCTTGGCCCCCATTAGAGATTGGATTCTCCGCTTTGCTGAGGAAAAACACTCCTCAAAATCCTTTCGAGATGACTCAGGAATTCCTCGATCTGTCCATCATTTTCTTGGGAGGGAGCATTGACAACTACACCTTCAAGCGACCTGGCCCCATGCACCAAGCCAGATGGTTATCTAAGGTGATCTATTCATTGAAGATGTGGCTGTTCAGGGGACAAATCCCAGCCCTCACTCCACGAGAGCAAAAGTGTCTTAAGGATGTCAGTGTCTTCGCTGTTTCCATCTACCTGCAGGCATGGATGACAGCGCCAATAGCTGCTGCTGCGCCTCGCAGCGACCTCAGTCTTCTGCAGAGTCTTCGGGAATACCATGACCCCAAAACTTCGGAAGTGGCATTAAAAAAACTCAGCGGTCATCTTTGGTATCTTTCGGAGGAGATGGTGGGCCTCGCGATTTTCGATCCTGAGGTGTCTGAAGAGACTAAAACAGCAATGGTGAAGGCGATGGAGGAAGTTGCAGAAAGCCTGATTGCCAGAAGAGAAGGAAAGGTGTTGCTGAGGGGGGCTTCAATCGAGTCACTAGCAACAGCTAACTCAAAAAGACTGCTGTTGTCTCTGGGGTCAGGTGTGGGATACCTGAGGAAGGAGGTGCGGGATTGGGACAGTGATCCTGATTACCAAATAGCGAAGAAATCAGTGGCAAACCTCTCTGTCGTGAACGATCATGCAGAGAGGGGGGTTACTCTCATTAATGAATACAACGGCTGCCACACCAGGAATGAGGAACAACTGCAGTATCTCCTGCAAGTTGTTGCTAACTACAGGAAGCAGTTTCCTCAACCACTGAAGTCAGCCTGGCAACTGGGCGAGAAAACAAAGATCAAATGAGGTGCAGAGGGAATTGTTAGTCAATTCATTTCGGAATTGTTAGTTACCCTAATAGTCATGTACTGTCACCAAGATTAACTTTGCTGTGATTTTCAGATTATACCAAAACTTCGTGTCATGTGCTACCCCTACAAATTAACTGATTCAAATAAAACTTTCCCAGAGGTGTTTTCTCATCCATCCTCATGTTACAACCCAGCAATAAAAACAAATCACAAAAAAAATTCCACCCCTATAAGAGTGGACCACCCTAATATATATATATATATATATATATATATATAATATATATTGTGTGGGGTATGTATGTGTGTGTATATATGTATATGTATGTATATATATACACGCACAAAAGAAAATGCTTTGAAGATGTTTTGCAAACAAAAAATATCCAGCATGTGTGTAAAAATTAAAATTTTTATATTAGTGTTAGGCAGTGTTAGGCACTAAAGCGTTAATCCGATAACAGTTAATTAACGAAGTTAACTTTTTTTAACGGACTATTAACGGAAGTAAGTTTCCATTTATCGTTATCGGACCAGTTAACTTCCGATAACTCGATATTTAGTCTGTTAAAGTCCGTTAACACGTTAACTGCGAGGAGTCAGTCATTCACGGAAGATCACCGCTCCGCGAATGAATTCAAACCGCCATAACTTCAGTCTGCCAATTCCGTCCTCTGCCGCAGTGGAACGGCTCTTCTCTCTCGGCAAGGACATCCTGAGGCCCAAGAGGTCAAGACTGGCAGTTGGGCCTAACTTTGAGAAGTTGGTCTTTCTGAAGGGCAACCAGCACATTGTGTCAGTCTTTAATAAATGTGCCTAAAATTTAATTTTACCTTTCAGTTCCCGCCATAATAATTCTCTGGTAAATTAAAATTTAGTTAATGGTTAGTGGTTACAAGGCTTTCAAAACATGTAATCAGTACATTTTTTATTAAAAATAAAAAAAAAAAGCAAAAAAGTTGCAAAACATGATAAAAATAGTTAAATACCTATTTATTGTTGGATTTTGCATAAATAAACATTTTCTATGGGTTTTAAAGCTTTTTTCCTTGATTTTTTTTAAATGTTAGTAAAGAAAGTTATCGTTAATGGATTATCGTTAACTTCCGTTAACTTTGTAGTAAAATTATCGGATTATCGTTATCGAAGTTAACTTTTTGGTTGACGGTGCCCACCACTGGTGTTAGGCCTAGGCAGGCATAGAGCTGGGCCCACCAATTTATTTTCTTTGTGGTCTAGTTGTTTATAAGCACCGAGTAGCTCAGTTGTTATTGTGGCGGACTGAACAGGGAGGCTTTGGTTTCGCTCCTGGATTTGGCCGAGTTGGCCGCTTATCTTATCATTGATTGGGCTAAAGGTAACCCTTGGAGCCATACTCACCCCGCATCATGGAAGTGGGCTTCCTGGCTGAAACAAAAATGTATTATGTAAAACAAAATCGTAAGAAATGAAGTAAATTATACAAAGACAAGAATTTTGCCTTGTTGGGTTTACAGTAGTTACCTATAGGTTGAAATTTTTTTTCACCAGCTCGATGAAATAAGTATTGATGTTCTTCAAGCCTGGATCCACTAAGTATCTAGCATGATGTACATGTGAGAAGGAATAGTGGACTAACTCATGTACAGTCCCCTGCAATAGTTCCGCTCCACCCTCTTAAACCCCCCTCCCCCTCTCCCCCTCTTCCCCTCTCAGGCCTTGTTATAGTAATATTTATTTTTTTAAAATCAATGACAATAAATATATGGTTTACTAGTTTTGGTGGTAATGCTAAGACGAATATGCATTTTATTCATGCTTTATTCCTAAATTTAGGGAATAGAGTAGTTACGTTATTTCACAAACGTGGAATACTTTAAAAATTTTCAATCAGGATTTTGATGTGGTCTTGCTATAGTTAGTGTAAAATAAGTTTAGTATCGACTTTTCCTTTAGACAATAACATTTCTATTTAAAGTCCATGCATCATCAACAAATGATTATCCAGAAAAAAGGTTTGTCCATGGGGAGATAACATAGTTCAATTGTTTATTACGAAAATAAACCTGAATAAAGCAAATTTTGGGATTGTCTTAAGAACATACAAAATGTGTTCAAGTTACAAGGAACTGACAGTTGTTCATGTAAATAAATATATATATTTACTATATCACAACCATAACATTATTATACACAATTACTTAATATTTGGTCCATTTTCTGTTATTATTAATGACCTTTCGTAGCCTATTTGGAATAGATGACTTGTGGGTTCCTGCGGAAAAGTTCCCGCTCTGCCATGGTGTGTTCCAGCAGGTGCCGAGATGTCCGCTCCTGCCCAGGCTCCCGAACGTTAACCATATTTGTACACACACATTTGTCACACCCCTTGGTGGGCCAGTTCAGCAGCTCGACATCTCGCTGTTCTTGAAACCACCGTCTGTTGATCCTGGCAGTATGAACAGGGCAGTTATCCTGTAATATATATGTTAACCCACCATCTATGGCCTTGGGTAGTTCGAGGTTGACGGGGGGTTCTAGTTAGGTGGCAGTAACGGATTTTCTCATTTTGGGTAGCTGGTACCGTGTAGGGAATCCGCAGTAGTTTTTTATACTACACTCGGATTTCTTCTTGTAGTGGATCGGAGGAGTCTGAAAATTTACTAAATTATCTGACGATTCCCCGATTCTTCTTGTAGCGTGTCGGGAAGTTATTTATTCTATTTTAAAACTTAAGTTCTCTGGAGAAGGCAGAGGTCCTCTGACTGAATTTTATTTGTGCTAAAATACTACAGGTAATGCTTCAGCCTCTAGGTCAGGTTAGAATAATCAGTAGAGTCCGGATGTTTAGGCACTAAAAAAGTCTGAAAAAGGCATAATAAAATGGCAAAAAAAGGCATTTATTATTTTTAATATAACGTGCAAAATACAGGTACAAAACATCAAAAGAAGGTTAAAACAAAATATATTTTTGTATTTCCACCGTACAAAATGAAGGTATAATTGAACAAATGTACTAAAGTCTATTGAACTTGGTTGCACATGATGATCAACATTTTCTTCAAATTGACAAGAGTGAAACACTGCTGCCAGTCCGAGAGAAGATGCTTAAGTAGTGAAAAAGATCTTTCTACTTCAACTGAGGTGACTGGTGCATATTTAAAACAAGCTACAGTTTCTGGATTAATGTTGATTTCCTCTGCCTTACAAATTCCTGCAAGAATCTTAGCTATATTTGTTATTTGTACAAGGTCTTTGTTAGCAGAAATCACACACACACACACACACACACACACACACACACACACACACACACACACACACACATTTTTCTCATAGCTTTACCTTTATCGCCAGGAACTTCATTGATTTCTTCAGTTATTTTGCTAAAAATAAGTGAAAAAGGCACAGCAGGCACTGTCATGAAAAAAAGCATTAGCTTGGCGTAATCACACACACGGGCATAAAAAGGTACTTATGGCATTTATGACAAAATCTGGGCTCTAATAATTAATCAGAATGATTTGAAAAATTACAGGTTTTATATATGTACTAAGTTTGTGACATCATCATCATTATTATTATTTAATGTATGAAGAAACTATATAGGGCCAGTGGTGGGCACCGTTAATCGCTAATCCGTTAAACATGTAACGGAAGTTACCGATAAACCGTTAACTTTAACTTTTATTATAAAAAAATGAAAAACAATATATATATAATTTAATTTTCCCTCTTCTCGTTCTCCATTTTGTCCATGAGATGCATGTTGCCCTTCATGAAAATTAGCATATCAAAGTTTTCATCAGACAGGGATGATCTCTTGGCCCTCAGGATGTCCTTGCCCATAGAGAACAAACGCTCCACTGCAGCACTGGAGGGGATGGCTGTGTTGAACTTGATGAACAAGTCCACCAACACTTGCTCACCCAAGAAGGCAGCATCTGTCAGCAAGTCCTTGGAGTTGGTCTCCAGCCAGGTCTTGACCAAGTTCTGGGCCTTGCCCTTGAGTGACCTGTGGCTTCTGCTGCTCTCTTTTGTCTGGATGACAGCACTGAAGAAGTCATCCTCCTCCTCCTCCTCCTCGTTGTTGCTGCCCACTTCGTTGGACTGCTGCTTCATGGCCTCCTCGACTGTACCCTCCATGCTTTTCCTCACCCTGGCGACCTTGGTGTTGTCATACTTGTCCAACCAGATGAGGCGAAACCTGGGATGGAAGGCAGCAGCCAGCTGGCATTCGTCATCCTCCAGGAGGGGCCCAAACCTTTTGTCGATGCCTGCCAAAAGTGCGTCGACCAAGGCGCTGCAGTAGACGAGGCCCTTGGACTTCAAGTCACATTTACTTCTCAACGCCATCTATTATCTCATAAAGAAACTAATTCACATTGGGACTTGAAAGTACCGGCAGGATCAACCGGGTAGAAAAATAATTATGGAGATTTTAAAGATGTGGTACCTAGAAGTACCGCCAGGACATAAAGGGTTAAGGTGAAAACGCTCCCATTGTAAGACATCAATTGACTTAATTTATGTCATCAGTGACATGAGAATTGAAATCTTACCTGATCAGTTTTATGGTTCTTGAAATGTATCAAGGAGACTACTAATAAGGTACTCACAGACATATTATAAATATACATGACTTACTTGACAACGATTATTTTTAAATATTCACTAGCACAAACATGTTGCGCAAGAGACAGACTGCAAATGAAACGAATGTAGTTATTTGTTGTAATTGTTACATATATTATTGAAAGTGCTTAAAATGCTCGTGATATTTCTTGAAAGAAGTTGAAACATTCATCTCAAATGGCAAATCTTTCCGCCTGATTTTACAGTCGACCATGTTTTGCTCAAACCAATGCCATAAATAACTACCATATTTGGTAAGACACAAATTGTGGCGACGGAAACAATATCGCCTGATTTTGCACTGCGGAAATGGAAATTCGTTCATCACTATTAACAGTGGCGGATTAATTGCGCACCTGCTCAGCACTGAAAATAATAGAAACTGTTAAACGTTTATTTATGAATTTTTTGGGTTAACGGACTTGAGTTAACGGAAGTTAAATGTAACGGAAGTTAATTAGTCCGATAATGATTTTCAAAGTTAACTTAAAAGTTAAATCGTTAACGAAAAAGTTAACTTCGTTAATTAACGGATTAACGGTTTGTGCCCAGCTTTGTATAGGGCTATGGGTTGATTGCCTGTTACCTCTCATCTGTTGGAAACTTCCAGCAGATTACAGTGGAGAGTTAATGATAAAACCCTACGTTTTTTCGTTAGTTATATATATGTAGGTCTTCAAAGGACCTCTTTATTTGCTATAGGCATTCACTACACTTAAATACCTGAAGGAATAGGCCTATCTTTTTTATAGTTATTGGGTTTTATGTTATGGGGATTTCAATCAGAACTTATAGGAAGATAAAGGACATTTTCCTTGCTTAAAGCATCGCTGTAACATAAGCAGGTCAGAGTGCCGCCAATATAAATCGTTAGGAATCCGCTGATTCTTCAAAGTTCGTTGACTCTTCTCTTGATGTAATTTTCATGAGTCGGCAATGGAATATGTTGAATAAGAAATAATAAATTTGGTTTTCTTGTCATGCAGGCCCAATGCCTGCATATGGGGTTCTGTGTATGTATGGCAATTATTTTTCATTCCCAATAGGCTATGTCGCCAATCCCGAGGCAATTTTGTAGATATTTAATTCAATTAATAATTTATATTTAATTAAGAAGTAAAGGTACCACATACAATACCATGTTGTAAGTATATATAGTTTTTCCATAGTTGACCCGTTTTGTTTTTATTCTCAATAGGCTGAATTTTTTTTTCAAAATATTTGAAGAAAGGTAAATTTTGGCTGTAACAGCATACTGGCAGAGAAGCAAGATACTTGAAGCTGGTCATATTTTTCTTTTAAACAGCATATTGACAGAGCTGATATGATTTGCCGAGTTAACTAAAAATGGAAATTGAAATATGCATTTCATTATAGATTAAAATTAAACATGCATACGAGCCAAAATCAAATGCTTAAAATTTAAAATTAAAAGTGTTAATTTAGAGTTTTGGCAAGTTATGACTTCATCTTTTACAACTAAGAGTGTGTATAAAAAATGAACATTGCAAAATTCAACACGATTACATGATTAAGCTTAATCTAAAAAATGATTAGGTAATTAAAAAAGTAATAATTCATCAATTACTTGGCAAAAAAAAAAAATAAATAAACTTGCATTTTATATACAGTTTGAGTGTCACGCGAGTTTGGACTTTATATACTAAAATGAATGTTAGAATTATATATATATGTATGTATGTATGTTGTAATATTTCAGACCAACAAAGACCCTAGGATCCACTCATGGCTGGTCTACCTGTGTTTGTAATTGTGTATTGTGCATGCCATATATATATATATATATATATATATGTGTGTGTGTGTGTATATATGTATGTATATTAAAATTATTTCACGAAAGTAACACGTGAAAAATATTTGATTCCTTTCCTTCGTGGTTTTATATATATATATATATATACCTAACTTTGTTCGAAATTGTGTATTGTGCATGTCCTCCGTGGTGGCGGAGGGGACCTACCATTTTACGTGGGTTCTCAACCACAAAGCCGTAATTTTACTACCTTAAACTATACCCAATCTATGAACACATGCGTCTAATCGATTTTTAAACGTTTATAGACGTGCTACTAATTACTTCTACCGGCAAACTATTCCAGCTATTTACTATTCTATGCGCAAAAGTTTTTGGCAACTGCTGTCTCGAACTTTCTACTCGTCAACTTACACCCGTTATTGCTAGTCCTATTATACTGAGATTTCGAAAAAGTTATCTCTACGTTATCGAATCCATTCCTAATTTTGAAAACCTGGATTAGATCACCCCTTAGCCTCCGAGTCTCAAGTGTAGTCAATTTTAACTCCTTAAGCCTATCCTCGTACGACTTTGACCTAAGCGACGGAATCATCTTAGTTGCTCGTCTTTGAACTCTTTCGATTTTGTCTATATCTTTGCGCATATGCGGATTCCAAAATTGGACCGCGTACTCCAAATGGGTTCTAACTAATTATTTATAAAGAGGAACTATAATATCGCGCGATTTGTACTCAAAATTCCGAGCTACAAAACCTAACACTGTTCGCTTTATTGACCGCTGCTGTACTTTGTTTCGCTACTTTTAAATCACCAGTGACTATAACTCCTAAATCTTTTTCCTGCTCTACGCTTGTTGACTCCTTCCCTGACATACTATACGCAAAATTCCTGGATTTTACCTCTATCTTGGTCATTAATCGTCTACCACCCAGCTTCGTGTCATTCGCAAACTTTGAAACTGTACTGACTAGGCCGACATCTAAATCGTTAATATATATAAGAAAAAGCAAGGGGCCCAATACAGAACCCTGAGGAACGCCACTCGCTACATTAGCCCAACACGACTCCGCTCCATCAACGACCACCCTCTGTTGCCTACCTCGCAACCACTCTTCTCTACAATTTATTACTACACCCCTGATTCCATGAGCCTTAGTTTTTTCAATGAGTTTTGTGCAGTACGGTGTCAAACGCTTTTTGAAAATCTAAATACACTACATCAACCGCTCGATGACTCGTAAACGTTAACCACGCTTTGAAAAAATTCTAAAAGATTATTAAGGAAGATTTGTTTCGCCTAAAATCGTGCTGCGTATTTCTAAGTTATGCAATTCTAAGTGTTCGACTATATGATCCCTAATTATTGATTCCAGTAGCTTACCTACAACAGAAGTTAAATTGATTGGCCTATAATTTCCCGCCTCACCTTTATCGCCTTTCTTAAGGATAGGTGTTACGTTTGTTAACTTGAAATTAGCTGGTACGCACCCCTCAGAAATAGACGCATTAAAAATCTTTGTTAGCGGCACAATGTATATGGTTGTAAATTGTGACTTGGTCCGCAATTGATACGGACGTTGACTTATTTTTGGTTGGCAAGGTACTGGTAGTGATGGATACCGTAATGAAATTGACTGGATTCTTTGGATCTGATATATTTGCATGTCGGTTATAAATAGATATAGAGTGTAACATATTTGTGGATACTAGTCTATTATGACTTGATCCTCTGGATCGAGAGATTCTATCTTTAGTTTTTAATTGATAATTAATTAGTTTTAAATTGATAATTATTTAGTTTTGTAAAAATTGGTTGTTGCCAATGTACAGGCAGTGTTTACATAGTGGAGCCACCTCGATGGGCCGAAGTGGCCCCTAGTGTGCCCACGATGAAAATCTTTTGTTCTTGTGGTTCGGAACCCATGTAAAATTATAGGTCCCCTCCGCCACCACGGAGGACATGCGCAATACACAATTACGAACGCAGTTAGGTAGACCAGCCATGAGTGGATCCTATGGTCTTTGTTGGTCTGAAACATTATAACATTATAACATAACATTATAACATCTTTTAATTCTTTTAGTTGTATGGGATATATGGAATCCGGCCCCAGTGATTTACGCATTTTCATTTTATCAATATAACGCATTACCTCCCCTTCACTAACCACAATATTATCCAAAATATTACCATTATCAAAAGGTATTATGTCTATGACCGTAGGGATATTCGTTACATCTTGTATAGTAAAAACTGACGTAAAAAATTCGTTTAGCAAGGTCGCCATTTCCTTGTTTTCAGAAACTAGATCTCCGTTAACATTTTTCAACGGCCCGAAGACACTTTTTACTGGATTTCTATTGTTGACGTATTGAAAGAATCGCTTGGGGTTTACCGTTACGAGCTATGGAGATTTCAAATTCGCGCTTGGACTCTTTTATTACACTTTTCGCTTCACGCCTTAGAGAGATGTAGTTGTTTCGTAACCACAAATTGTGTTTATCGCACTTATGTAGCCTATAAGCCCTATCTCTACTCTTTATAATGTCTCCTACTCTAGAAGTAAACCACATGGGCTTACTTTCGCACGCTTAATTTTGTACGGTACACATTAATTATTTGTAGTCCTAAATACTGTTTCAAACGATCCCCATTACGTTTTCCCAATTGACGTGACAATTTATTTCTAAATTTACAAAAGTAAATATATATATATATATATATATATATATATATATATATATATCAAAAGTAATGTCGTTTTTTAGATCGGAATTTGAGGGACAAAAAAACTCACTTTTTAATCTAGTATATATTTTCCATCGGAATCAATGACACTGCCAACGTCCTACAAGCTTTTCAATGTCATGTTTATAAAATTCAGGCGGTTTTGAGGCAAAAAAATTAAAAAGACTGGTGTGCAGGTCATCTAAAGAAATATACTGTTTCTCGTGAAGATAGTTTTGCAGACTCCTGAAGAGATGATAATCTGAAGGCGCAAGGTCTGGAGGATGTGGAAGTTTTTCCCACCCAAGCTCCTCAATTTTTGCAGAAGTGATCCGAGCGGTATGAGGACGTGCGTTGTCGTGGTGGAACACGATTCCTTTCCGATTAACCAAAGGTGGTCTCTCTTCTTTTAGTGCAGTGTTCAATAGATCCAGTTCTTGACAGTAGACTTGAGCGGTGATTGTTTGGTTGTGTGGTAAGGTTTCAAAGTGTATTACACCACCTTTATCTCACCAAACACTAAGCAACACCTTCCGAGGATGAAGATTTGGTTTTGGCTGTGGTGTCGCTGGTTCTCCGGCACAAACCCACTGTCGACGGCGCTTAACATTCTGGTACAGTATCCACTTTTCATCACCAGTCACTAAACGGTGCAAAAACGGATCTTGGAGTTCATGGGGAATGAAGAGCTGTGCTAATGTTTACCCGCACCCTCGGATTGTCGACCGACAATTCGTGTGGCACCCATTTTCCTAATAGGCACTTTCCCCGAGTTGTTGCAAATGTCGATGGATGGTGGACGGGGATGAATTGAGTTTCTGGGCCAATTCTTCGACAGTTGTTGAACAGTCTTACTCAAGTGCGGCTAACAGCAGGTCATCATCAAACTCAGCAGTGCGTCCAGAGCGTGCTGCATCTGTCAAACAGGAGTCACCATTCCTAAACTTTTGAAACCAGTTCTTTTCCTTGTAACACACTATCTCTCCCTGGCACCCGTTGCCATTGGTACCTCCTTGGTATGGGCCGCAAGGCCTTTTGAAGTAGTTTTCCTTGTAACTCCTTGCAACTCTCTACCCCAGAAGCTGTTGGGTTATATCAGGAGACAGTTTCAGAACAAGGAGATTGTGCTCTCTCTGTACAATTCCCTGATTCGGCCGCACCTGGAGTATGCAGTGCAGTTCTGGTCGCCCACCCTCAGGAAAGATATTGAGAGGCTGGAGCGAGTGCAGGCGAGGGCCACAAAGTTAATCCCTTCCGTTAGGCATATGGGCTACAATCGACGGTTACGCGCCCTGAACTTGTTTTCGCTGGAAACTCGGAGGCTGCGCGGTCAACTGATCGAGATTTTCAAGCTCTTACGCGGGTTCAACGATGTCGATTTTAGAAGCATGTTTAGTTTAAATGATAACCCAACTCGCAACAATGGTTGGAAGTTGGATTTGAAACGGTTTAGGACTAGTGTGTGTGGGAATTACTTTACGTATAAGATCTGTGACACGTGGAACAGTTTACCTTCAGAAGTTGTGAACAGTTCTGTGGATCATTTCAAGAAAAGGTTAGACCAAATCTTGCACACTATTTGAGTGTGTAGAAAATTTTCCTTCCCTGCACCCGTTGCCATTGTGTACCTCCTCGGTATGGGCCGCGAGGCCTTTTGAGGTCTCTCTCTCTCTCTCTCTCTCTCTCTCTCTCTCTCTCTCTCTCTCTCTCTCTCTCTCTCTCTCTCTCTCTCTCTCTCTCTCTCTCTCTCTCTCTCTCTCTCTCTCTCTCTCTCTCTCTCTCTCTCTCTCTCTCTCTCTCTCTCTCTCTCTCTCTCTCTCTCTCTCTCTCTCTCTCTCTCTCTCTCTCTCTCTCTCTCTCTCTCTCTCTCTCTCTCTCTCTCTCTCTCTCTCTCTCTCTATAGACCCTACTGCTACCTCATGCGTGGGAAGAGAGGCTTTGGAACCTCTATAAATAACACCATTTAACGCTCGTAGGTTGTGAGAGACTGGGATGGAGGGGTCCCAGGCGTAGGGGCGCGATGAATGGAGTGTGGCTAGTGCCCCGTTAAGCCCATTCCTAACGCGTAATGGCCTGACCAGCCCCCTGCGACCGTTCTTTGGTGACCAATTGATGGTGCTTGGCTGTACTGCTCTGAGGTGAGAGAGCTTTACTGCCCAGCTGGCTGCCAGGCCAGCGTAAAGTCTCGGGCGTAGCTCTGGGTCTGGTGGGATATCCCTTGAACACTGGATTCTAAGAGTCTGGCCGCTTGTGAGTGACTAGTAAGACTTAGTAAGGGGCTGCATCTCGCTGTCGCTCCTGGCGGGAAATCCGTGACGCCTGCGTCGCGAGTGTTTGTCAGTTGGTAGCTGCGACACGTTTGGGACTGTCCGGCCCTGGGGAGACCTTTGGTCGGTGCGGCAGCAGCGAGAGGTGTAGTCTTCTGGAAGGGATGAACGTCACTTGCAAATAGGTGGATGCGTCTACGCGCGGGAAGAATTCACCCCCCCCCCTTTTTTATATACTGGTCAGAACGTTTTTGATAGTTTTCATTGCTAGAACGCTTTATCTTATTCAGAGTATTCAAAAAAAAAAAAAAAAGTTACAATGACTGGACCGCAGAAACTGAAGGCTGAATGTGCGAGTGTGAAGTAAACCAGTGGGTGACGAACTTCAAAGAAGCCTGCTTCGCGAAGATCAACCACTCCAGCATGTGCCGCTTTTGCGAACTCATGCGGTTTTACGAGAAGCTAGAGGAGAGGGTCCGGCGGCTCGAGTCGTCCAGACCGGTTGTTGGAGGTGCGGCGGTCACTGACGAGGCTGCGCCGCCGCCTAACTTGGGGCTCATTCAGGATAGGATAGCTGCCGTGGAAAGGCGGTCCAGCGATGGAATGGACAGATCTCGGGACCGCGGAGAAACGGTAGAGGTGCAATCGGGGTCCAGGGTCCTAAATCAGTGTCAGGAATCGCCAGCGACTCACGTGGAATGCTTGGAACCGCGGCGTAAGGTGGAGGGCGCA
The DNA here is from genome assembly GCA_023014485.1 of Bathynomus jamesi. NCBI lineage: Eukaryota > Metazoa > Arthropoda > Malacostraca > Isopoda > Cirolanidae > Bathynomus > Bathynomus jamesi. Next base: position 210,886 of record JAJOZX010007110.1, on the reverse strand, counting down.
AAGAAGGGGCTGATAGAGAAGGGTGGGAAGGGGCCTACTGATGGCCCAAAGAAACAGAAGGATGTAGCTACCGGTCGGGGTGGGTCGGGTGGTGTAACTGCGTGTATGGGTGGCGACGGGTTTCGAAAGGTCTCGGGCAAGAAAGCTGCGAAGCTGAAGCCTGAGACCCCAGTTGCCCCTGTCAGGACCTCAAACCGCTTTAGTCGCCTGTGCTCGAAGGAGGAAGACACCGTTTTGATTGGGGACGCGCAGATCAGGGGCCAGAAGTACTTTGCTTCTGCAAACCGGGATGGGAGGAAGGTAAGGTGCTTACCTGGGCGGGGAACGGCGCACTTAAGGAAGGAGGTAGAGAAAGTGCGCGTGGCTAGTCGGAGGACTGCGATCGTTGTCCACGCTGGTGGCAACGACCTGTTCCTCAAAGGCGGTAGGGTAGGTCTTTCAGAGGGGATCATCACCGAGATCATGTCTCTTGCGGATGATCTAAAACTGAAGACAGACAGGGGAATGTTAATGGGTACTTTACCGCGAATGAATGCCAGTGACCACGCAGTCAGTAAGGTCATTGGCATCAACGAGAGGGTGCAAGACTTGTGCGTCCCGCTGGGCGTGAGGTTTATTGACCCCTTCGACGCATTTTCAGGTAGGTGGGACCTTTACCAGAGGGATGGTGTCCACCTCAATAACAAGGGTAAAGGTGTGCTAGGCGCGCTGCTCGACCGGCACCTATACAGAATGGTGAGGTCGAGTCCGGGGAGAGATGATGATGAGCAGGTGGCGGACGTACCTTCAACTGAAGGGTGCGTCCAGGTACAGGTGGGTGACCCTCCTCCTACGTTGGAGGGGGCTCAGGCTCCTGCGGAAGTTGCCCCCTCGTTAGTGAGGGGCTCTTCAACTCCCGACAGCCCTGGCTGTTGGGGAAACGGGTCGTGCTAGGGGGCGGTCAGAATAGGGAAGGCTCTCTCCGTGCAATGCTTTTTAATGCTAGGTCGATCAGGAATAAGTTTTGCGAGCTACCGGCGCTCTTAGCATCAGAATACCAGGATATCGTTGCTATCACCGAGTCCTGGATTCATACTGATCGTAGGGACTACATTGGGGAGTTCGAAATTCCCGGGTATAGAATGTTTCGTAAAGACCGCACCCGTTGGGAGGGGGGTTGGGTACTAATATACTTCAGGGACACGTTGAGTCCGGTTAACTGCCAGTTCCGGTCGGAACGGGAGCTGCTTGGCGTCGATCTGAACGTGGGAGGGACGAACTATCGGTTAATCTTGGTGTACAGACCTCCGCATCTCCTCGAGTAGGATACAGCCCTGTACACCGAACTCAGTAGCCTGCTAGGGTATAGGGTGTGTGTAGTTTTAGGAGACTTCAACTGTCGCGGCATAAAGTGGAAAGACAGGACTGCTGATGCTGAAGGGAGGAGGCTAGTTGACTTTGCTGATGAGAACTTCCTCACTCAGTGGGTCAATGAGCCTACACGAGGCGAAAGCGTTCTAGACTTAGTATTCACGACCGAAGACAACCTCGTCACTGGCCTCACCGTTGACGACGAATCGTTGGGCGGGAGTTCTCACGGTCTGATTAGGTTCCGTGTGTGCGTCCCTCGGGTGAAGCGTAGTAACTCGAGAGGTAGTAAGCTCGATCTCCGGCGGGCGGACTTTGTTAGCCTCAGGAATAGCGTAGGTGAGATGGGGTTCGAGGTCGGCGGCGATGTTGAGGGGGTGTGGAGCACATTCCGGGACGAGTTTATGGTGCTCCAGTCTGCTGCCATACCCTCAAAACCGGTCACCCCTGCTTCAACGTAGCCTAAGTGGTTCAATCGTGACATCTCTTCAGCTATCCGAAATAGGAAAGTAGTGTATAGGAGGGCGAAGGCCAATCGTTCCCATGAGAAAACTGAAGCGTATGTCCGCCTGTGTAGGGAAGTGAAGGCGAAGGTTAGGCTAGCGAAACGTAACGAAAAACTACGGGTGGCAAGCTTCTGCAAGAGGAACCCTAAGGAGTTCTTCAGTTATGTTAATAGTAGAAAGCCCATTAGAAGCATGATAGGTCCGGTCCGTTAAAGGACCGAAGCGGCGTTCTGCGGACCTCCGACGCGGACATCGCCAATGCGCTTAATGAGTACTTTGCGGGAGTGTTCACCAGGGAGGACACCCGCATCATCCCCGAGCCAGGCGTGAGGCACGAAGGTGCTGGCCTGGATAGTGTTCGATGTACCGCGACAGTCGTTGCCGATAGAATAGGCAAACTGCGTTTAAGGCTCCTGGGCCAGACCAGTTTCTCCCCAGTGTGTTGCGGGAGGTGCGCGACCAGGTGGCTCCCCACCTGGCTACAGTCTTCAACAAATCGTTGGAGACGGCCAGGTGCCTGGTGACTGGTGATTGGAGGGAAGCCAACGTGACCCCTATCTTTAAGAAAAGGGATCACGAAAGTCCAGGGAACTATCGTCCCATTAGTCTCACTTCAGTTGTAGGTAAATTATTAGAGGGGATAATAGCCGCTAGAATCGTTGACCATTTGGATTCCTACAAGCTGCTTGGGGACTCCCAACATGGGTTTAGACAGCATAGGTCGTGTCTCACCAACTTGCGCGAGTTTTTTCACGTCATGTTGAGGGAGTACGACAAGAGTAGGGCGATTGATATACTTCATCTCGACTTTCAGAAAGCCTTTGATAAGGTACCTCACCGCCGGCTAATGGCGAAAGTGCGCGCGCTGGGTATCGGTGGGGAAATAGGTAGGTGGATTGAAAACCGGCTGAAGAATAGGCGGCAGAGGGTTGTAATTAAAGGGGTTAGTTCGGGTTGGGCCTTGGTCACTAGTGGGGTTCCTCAGGGTTCCGTTTTGGGGCCACTGTTGTTTATCATTTACGTAAATGATATCGACGCTGGCATCGTCAGTCGGATCGCCAAATTCGCTGATGACACCAAGCTTGGGGGCCAATGTTGGGACGCCCGAAGCGATCGAGGAACTCCGTGCTGACCTAGGTAGGATAGAAGAGTGGTCCGAAAAATGGCAAATGCCGTTTAACTTGGGTAAATGCAGTGTGATGCACATTGGCTACGCCAATCCCAAGCCGGACTACTCGAGGTTGTGGAACAATATCGAGGTGACTGATTTGGAAAAGGACTTGGGTGTGCTAATCAGCAGCGACCTTAAGTTTACCAAACAGTGCGTAGAGGTGGAAAAGAAAGCCCAGAAGCTGTTGGGTTATATCAGGAGGCAATTTCAGTTTCGAAACAAGGAGATTGTGCTCTCTCTGTACAATTCCCTGGTTCGGCCGCACCTGGAGTATGTAGTGCAGTTCTGGTCGCCCACCCTCAGGAAAGATATTGAGAGGCTGGAGCGAATGCAGGCGAGGGCCACAAAGTTAATCCCTTCCGTTAGGCATATGGGCTACAATCGACGGTTACCTCCCTGAACTTGTTTTCGCTTGAAACTCGGAGACTGCGCGGTCAACTGATTCGAGGTTTTCAAGCTCTTACGCGGGTTCAACGATGTCGATTTTAGAAGCATGTTTAGTTTAAATGGTAACCCAACTCGCAACAATGGTTGGAAGTTGGATTTGAAACGGTTTAGGACTAGTGTGTGTGGGAATTACTTTACGTATAAGATCTGTGACACGTGGAACAGGTTACCTTCAGAAGTTGTGAACAGTTCCTCTGTGGATCACCAAGAAAAGGTTAGACCAAATCTTGCACACTATTTGAGTGTGTAGAAAATTTTCCGTGGCACCCGTTGCCATTGGTACCTCCTCGGTATGGGCCGCAAGGCCTTTTGAGGTACTTCTCTTCCTTATAGCTCCTTGTAACACTTTCTCTCTCTCCGCAGGGGGTATAAAGGTTATGCACATTTATTCTGGCGGGTGTTGTAAACTTTATACTTCGGGTGGGATTCTAGAGAAATTGCCTGCCAGTTCATTTAGGTTCTCTCTCTTTCGGGAGGGCTGGTGAAGTGTGTTGTACAATCCTGTCCCGTGGGTTACTAGGACCCCATCCCATCCCTACTCTGTCCTTTTAGCTTAGGTTAAGGATGCTTTCCTGTGAGTGAATACAAAAAGAAATTATTTTTTTTTTTTAAAGTATTTTTCTCTTTTACTATTAGGAACCTACTGCTACCTCATGCGTGGGAAGAGAGGCTTTGGAACCTCTATAAATAACACCATTTAACGCTCGTAGGTTGATAGACTGGGATGGAGGGGTCCCAGGCGTAGGGGCGTGATGAATGGAGTGTGGCTAGTCCCCCGTTAAGCCCATTCCTAACGCTTAATGGCCTGACCAGCCCCCTGCGACCGTTCTTTGGTGACCAATTGATGGTGCTTGGCTGTACTGCTCTGAGGTGAGAGAGCTTTACTGCCCAACTGGCTGCCAGGCCAGCGTGAAATCCTGGGCGTAGCCTCTGGGTCTGGTTGGATATCCCTTGAACACTGGATTCTAAGAGTCTGGCAACTTGTGAGTGACTAGTAAGACTTGGTAAGGCTGCATCTCGCTGTCGCTCATGGCGGGGAATCCGTGACGCCTGCGTCGCGAGTGTTTGTCAGTTGGTAGCTGCGACATTAGGGTGTGTCGAATTTTTCAACTTTCAAATTCCAAATATGAGGGGTGCTAAAAAGTTGCAGCATGACTTAAGAATTCTAAAGATATTTTTGTTAATTTAATATAATTTAGTTTTGCTTGGTAAGAAGCTACATAAAAAGTGACTTTTTTGACTTTTTTGTGGAATTATATAATAATTATTATATTAATGATTATATATGCTGTATATATAATGCACTGCTGTTTTTGCTTATTTCACAGGTTGAAACATATTCATCAAGTGTGCTGAAGATTACTTGTCCGTCAGTGCTACCATCCTAACCAGTGGGAATTGACCTACAATGGCTTCTAAAAGGAGGACAAGACGGGACATTCACACACATGAGCAACCTAATTGGAACTGGTAGAGAGTTGTTGCCCTCTGAACTCTCAACTCTGCGAGACGTTCTGAAATATGAGCTGCTGCTAAGAGAACAAAGTGGTGAGGATGTGAGAAACTACTCAGCAGCTAGTCTTGCAAAGGACATTTACCCTAAAGTGCTTGAAAAGTGGGAACGAGCAAACAGTTCTTTTGTAGCCCCCGTTGTAAATTCACGAGTCACAATCTTAAACAAGATCCAAGAGAGCTGGGAGCAGGCCAAAAACATCTCTTGGGAGAGGAAAGCTACATGTCAAAGAGGCTTTCATTGCAAAACTTGACAAGCTTTTTGACATCCTCAGTTGCAAGTGTAAAATTGTTCTCTGCTCTGAATTTGGCTGCCTTGCAGATGCTGGTTGCAAAAACGAAACTCACATTAACTGTACATGCCCTAGGGAGATGAAGATTCCTGTGAAGGAACTTGCTTTCATTAAAGGTCAGAGAGACAAGTCTGGTTCTGTTGGACCACATCAGATTGGCTTGCCAGATCAACCTGAGCACAACAGACAAGTCAAAAAGCAGAAGCGGCAAGAAGACGAAAGAAGAAGGCTTGCTGAATATAAGCAGACAAGTAAGCAGGATGTTTCAATGCCATCAAATGAAATAATTTTCTCTGATGATGAAAATGAAGAACAAATAGCTGATGCTCAAGATGAAAAGGATGGAAGTTATGAAGTGACATTAGAAATACCAAGCACGTCTTCAACTTCCAATAAAAAGCCAGAGTACAACACATTAGAAATACCTAATGTTGCTATGCATAGCATCAGATATGGTGTTGGCCTGCGTGCCACAGCTGCCATCACCACTGCTGCCTTTATGGATGCTGGCTTGATCACTGAAGAAGACAAGAGACTTGTAGTTGATCACAATAAGTCAAGAGGGCCCAAGAAAAAGTTATGAGATCCCTGGATCAGGAATTTGATGATCTTTGTAAGAAGGGTGAAATTGACTGCATCTTCTTTGACGGCCATCAAGATACAACTAAAGTTATGCTGAAAGCAGACAATTCAGATCGTCAGTTCCCCAGCATCATCAAAGAAGAGCATTATTCTGTGTGCAGTGAGCCAGGTGGAAGATATCTCTACCACTTCACTCCTGAGAAAGGCTCAACGAGAAAAAACCTGCTGAAGTTATTGCTGATAATCTTGTAGATAAAAGCCTGCAGGCCATTGGAGGTGATTCTACAAATGTTAACACTGGCTGGGAGGGTGGTTCCATGCATTGGGTAGAGGTCAAGCTTTGCCGTAAGATGATCTGGTTGGTTTGTGCCCTCCACACTACGAGTTACCCCTGCGACACTTGATCACAGCACTGGATGGGAAGACCTTGTCTAACAACAAGTGGACAGGTAACATTGGCAAGATGCTAGACACTGCAACTGAACTTGAAATTGATCCTTCATTCACCAAACTCAATTGGAGAGCCTCTTACTTCACTGAGTGACAATGTCGTAAAGGATCTCTCTACTGATCAAGCGTACGGGTATAGGATCACACAGGCCATAAGGACAGGAAAACTTCCAACAGATCTGGCCCTTCTTGAAATTGGTCCAGTGAGCCATTCAAGGTGGTTGACAACAGCAAACAGGCTTTGTCGCATATGGGTTTCAAAACATGGCCTTAAAGGCAAAACCCTCAACAACTTAAGACTGATAGTGGAATACATTGTTGGTGTGTACTACCCCTGTTGGTTCAACATCAAAGTAAAACACACTTTGGTGGAAGGCCCACGCCACATCTTGTTTCAGCTGCCGCTAGTTAGGCTGCAAAAGAAGGCTGTAGTGGATGCTGTTTTGCCAACCATCAAGCGCTCAGCATGGTATGCATTCAGCTAAATGATAATCCAGACACTCTTGTGCTCAGATGACAGTGAGGAGAGGAGAGCTGGTGTCCAAAAGATTGTTGACATGAGGGGTGGAGATGATGACACACTTGGAGATCTTTCTGTACGTCCCAGGAACACACCTTCCATCAATCCCAGTGCTTCTTCCGTGTTGGAGCTGACAGACTGGTCTGACCGGGTATTTGAACCTCCTTTGACATGTAAACTGACTACAGCGGAAGTAAAGAAGTTCTTTGACAAGCCTATGGAAGTTCCACAGTGGCTCTGTCATGCTCAGTCAATAGAGAGGTGTGTGAAACAAGTCAGAGGCAGCAGGTAGGGTGTATACACATGAGAAACGTGAGGGCTATATCAGGCCAAGAAGCAAGTCGGCGGCTGATGTCCAAGAACGAATCAAAGCAAGACTTGATGAAACTTGGTTTAAATATTTTTTTCTACTGATGTCATTACAAGGATATGTTTTATGATTACAAGGATATGTTTTATGATTACAAGGATATGTTTTATGATTACAAGGATATGTTTTATGATTACAAGGATATGTTTTATGATTACAAGGATATGTTTTATGATTACAAGGATATGTTTTATGATTACAAGGATATGTTTTATGATTACAAGGATATGTTTTATGATTACAAGGATATGTTTTATGATGAGAAACAAATTTTTATAGCATTACCTGACATTTTGAGAAGCTAAAATTAATAAATGTTGTTTTCCGAGAGCAATTTATGTGCTTTTTAATCAAACGTAGATTTACCAAGCTAAGTGTTGAGCAATCACAAAAAAATAATAGATTTGAATTCTTCACATCGAAAAACATATTTTTAAAACCCCTCAGTGAAGGAATTGGCAAAAATTAATTTTCACCTCCCAAATTGACACACCTACTGCGACATGTTTGGGACTGTCCTGCCCTGGAGAGACCCTTGGTCGGTGCGGCAGCAGCGAGAGGTGTAGTCTGGATGGGATGAACGTTACATGCAAATAGGTGGATGCGTCTACGCGCGGGAAGAATTCACCCCTTCCCCCCCTTTTTTTATATACTGGTCAGAACGTTTTTGATAGTTTTTTTTGCTAGAACGTTTTATCTTATTCAGTGTATTCAGAGTTTGAAAAAAAAAAAAGTTAGAATGACTGTACCGCAGAAACTGAAGGCTGAATGTGCCAGGTGTGAAGTAAACCAGTGGTTGACGAACTTCAAAGAAGCTTGCTTCGAGAAGATCAACCACTCCATCATGTGCCGCTTTTGCGTGAGGTTTATTGACCACTTCGACGCATTTTCGGGTAGGTGGGACTTACCAGAGGGATGGTGTCCACCTGAATGACAAGGGTAAAGGTGTGCTAGGTGCGTTGCTCGACCGGCACCTATACAGAATGGTGAGGTCGAGCCCGGGGAGAGATGATATTGAGCCGGTGTCGGACGTACCTTCAACTGAAGGGTGCGTCTAGGTACAGGTGGGTGACCCTCCTTCCACGTTGGAGGGGGGCTCAGGCTCCTGCGGAAGTTGCCCCCTCGTTGGTGAGGGGCTTTAACTCCCAACAGCCCTGGCTGTTCGGGAAACGGGTCGTGCTAGGGGGCCGTCAGAATAGGGAAGGCTCCCTCCGTGCAATGCTTTTTAATGCTAGGTCAATTAGGAATAAGTTTTGCGAGCTACCGGCGCTCTTAGTATCAGAATACCAGGATATCGTTGCTATCACCGAGTCGTGGATTCATACTGATAATAGGGACTACGTTGGGGAGTTCGAAATTCCCGGGTATAGAATGTTTCACAAAGACCGCACCCGTCGGGAGGGGGGAGGGGTTCTAATATACGTGAGGGACACGTTGAATCCGGTTGACTGCCAGTTCCGATCGGAACGGGAGCTGCTTGGCGTCGATCTGAACGTGGGAGGGACGAACTATCGGTTAATCTCTCGGTGTACAGACCTCCGCATCTCTCGAGGAGGATACAGCCCTGTACACCGAACTCCGTAGCCTGCTAGGGGATAGGGTGTGTGTAGTTTTATGAGACTTCAACTGTCGCGGCATAAAGTGGGAAGACAGGACTGCTGATGCTGATGAGAACTTCCTCACTCAGTGGGTCAATGAGCCTACACGAGGCGAAAGCGTTCCGTTCTAGACTTAGTATTCACGACCGAAGACAACCTCGTCACTGGCGTTACCGTTGACGAATCGTTGGGCGGGAGTGATCACGGTCTGATTAGGTTCCGTGTGTGCGTCCCTCAGGTGAAGCGTAGTAACTCGAGAGGCAGTAAGCTTGATCTACGGCGGGTGGTCTTTTTTAGCCTCCGGGATAGCGTAAGTGAGATGGGGTTAGAGGTCGGCGGTGATGTTGAGGGAGTGTGGTGTGCATTCCGGGACGAGTTTATGGTGCTGCAGTCTGCTGCCATACCCTCAGAACCGGTCATCCCTGCTTCAACGCAGCCTAAGTGGTTCATTTGCTAAAAGTAAAATAAATCCAGTAGGGTAACGCTAAAAGTAAAACAAAACCAGTGGGGTAACGCCGTCACCTTGCGTTACCCCCGGACTACACCACTGCTCCCCACACCCTCGCTTGAACCAGAGTTAGGGCTCTATTTATGCCACCCACCTATTATTATCGATCACAGTGAACGAGCTCCTGGAGGACCTCGCATCCCAGGGTGTCACTAAGATCCATTGCTTCACATCCCCACAGGGCACCCTCTCTCCCACCCCGCCCGTACTACTTACCTTCAACACCTTAGTCCCTCCCGACCGTATTGTGTATGGGAGATCGCACGTCGTGTGACTCGTGCGAGTTCACTGTCCGCCCATACATCCCAAACCCGACCCGTTGCTTTAAATGCAACAAGTTCGGACACGTCAGTTCAGTTTGCCGACAACCGCACCAACTGTGTGTTCGTTGCGGAGAAATCGCTCACCCAGACAAGTGCCCCAACACACAAATGCTCCAATTGCGAAGGTACACACACCCCTCTTCATCCCGCGAATGTCTTTTCTTCAAGTTCGAGGATGTTCGAGGCCTGCAGGTATCTCCGAGAGGCGCAAGACACAGTGCGGAGTCGGGAAGTGAGGCCGGGGTATCTTACGCCGCTGCCTTCGGCTCTGTCCACGGCACGCCGCTCTGGTTTGCCACTCAAACCCCCTTCGACCACTGCTTCCCATACCTCCCAAAGTGAGTCCTCGCAGGACCCGACGACCTCCTGTCCCTTCACCATCCGTCCTCTTCACGCACTTCACCTGCTAAAGATTCCCCAGGAATCTGGGACCAGGACACCCAGGCCCAGTCCACCTCGAACCCTGCCCTCCCAGCACACTGCACACACCCGAACCTAACGCCCGGGATAAGCCGACGAGGCGGAGACGCCGGAGCGAGTCGCCACTCCGGCCTTTCAACCGGCCTCTCCCTTTTCCCCCGGATCTAAGACGGCGGCTCGGATCCTTACACCCCTTAGTTCGTCTACAAGGACCATATCACCCCACCGCAGAAGTCCCTCCAATCTACCCCCACAGACTGACAATAGTAGCAGTTACATGACCCGCCTCCCACGACGAGATCCAATCTGGACAATATTCTCTCTCCCGAGGATTCAGTGGATGCGGTACTGGCGCAACTACATGGTGTGGCCAAGGGGGAACTCGGTCGCGCCCATGCGTCTTATGAATCTGCCATTTTTTCCACCCTTCCACGAGAACACACTGGTTCATCTTCCATCCCCACAGTACAGTACCTGCACCCCCCAACACCCCTGGCCCCGTCCTTGTCAGCCACCCTGAGCGCGTCCTCCCTCCCACCTGCCCGATCCTTCTGGTACCCCCTATCGCCACCCAGGGTCCGCCATGAGACCCCAGACAGGCAGGGAGGTGCCACTATGGAAAATAAAGCGCCACCCTCCTGGTCCGAATACAGAAGCCCACCAAGAAACCCCTCACCTTCTGAGCCCACAACGTTTCTTTAGCTGCCGTGATCCACGCCTCCGGTCTCGCTCGGCCGACTCGACCCCACAATCTCCCACTGAGGTCGACTGGCCGACCGATTCCTTCTGGTGAACGGCAAATAGCCAGCCATGCCCCTGACCCATCCTTCACCTTCGCGAACCCCAAACCCCTATCACCTACCTTTACCCATCCCCCACCATCGAATAATGGACCCCCCGAAAACTACAGTAATACACTGGAACTGCAGAGGAATATTTGCGAACTACGAAGGTCTTAATTCCTCGATTGCCTCTTCCCGTTCGGTGTGTGTGTGTGTGTGTCTCCAGGAGCTAATCCTAGGGACCAGGCCCATGCCCTGTCCTACTGAATATTCCTATATCACCGCCCCGTCTCCTACCTGCACTCGAAGGGGGAGCTGCCATTCTCGTACACCACGCAGTCCCCTTCCACAATCTCTAACCGATCCCCGTTACAGGTGATTGCTACCCGGCTTTCCCTGGATAGACAGTACACCGTCTGTTCAATATACCTCCCTCCCCACACTCAAGTCTCCCGCGATGACCTGGTGGAGGTGGTAAAACAACTCCCCAGGCCCTTTCTATTACTGAGCGATTTCAATAGTCGCCACCGCTTGTCGGGAGAGAGAGACTCCACCTCTATGGCCCCGACCCTGATTACTCTCATGAACGAGCTCTCCTTCGAGTGCCTCAATGATGGCTCTCCTACATTTTACCATGCCACCACCTGCACTCCATCCTGTATAGACCTGTCATTCGTTTCAACCGATGCCCTCCTAGATTTCACATGGCAAGTCCTTCAAGAGGACTATGGTAGTGACCATTTCCCGTTCAACTCGCGCTAAATTGGCCCGACCAGACCCCTTCGGGTACCGGAAAGATGAATTATTGCCAAAGCTAAATGGTCCCGCTTCCACGACAATACATCTACAACCCTTACGAATGCCCACTTCCCATCCTCCGACAAGTGCATCGCATACTTCGAATCAGTCGTTGTAGCAGCTGAGTGCACTAACATCCCACGATCCTCCGCCTACCCCCGCACCCGACGGGTACCTTGGTGGACCCCAGAGTGCACAGAGGCCATACGCGCCAAGAAGTCCACTCGACGCTTCTACCGTACACGCCTCCCCATCCATCGCACGGAGATGCAGCGGGCCAGGGCCATCGCCTGGCGTACGATGAAGAAAGCTCGCCGAGCTTCTTGGCGTGCCTTTGTTCACGGCGTCACTACCACCACACCGGCTATCATCTGGAAGAAGGTGCGGGGTGTCGAGAGGTGACATGTCCCCTCCCGATCCCCGGTCCTCCGGACTAATGACGGACTTCTATACGAGCCCAAATCGGTGGTAAACCACCTAGTTTCTACCTTCGCCGCTGTCTCTTCCTCCGCGGTCAGTTCCCTCGTACCCGTCCCGAACAATAGCTCCTCTTCACCGTCCCTAGACAGCACCTATAATCGGTTGTTCACCATGCGTGAACTACATGCGGCACTGGCCTCACGACGATCCCCTTGCCCCGGCCCGGATGGTATCCCGTACAGCATGATCCAGCACATCGACCCTACCTTACAAATTTTCCTAATAGACCTGTACAACCGCATATGGATAGAGGGCACCTTCCCCTCCCGGTGGAGGGAGGCCCATGTAATCCCCATCCCCAAACCTGGTAAGATTCCCTCGATCCCACAAACTACAGACCTATCGCCCTAAGTTGTGCCTGCAAAATCTAAAAAAAAATAGTCGCTACGTGACTATCCTTTCTCCTCGAAAATAGTGATTCCTTCCCGGCTACCCAGTCCGGCTTCAGACAATTCCGCTCCACTACTGATCCCCTCCTGCCGAGACATACAGAAAGCGTTTGACAGTGGACAGTTTGTCCTATCCATTTTTTTTTACATACAGAAGGCCTGCGACACCACCCGTCGGAAAATAATACTCAGCTCCAAAATCTGGGTCTCGTCGGAGTCCTGCCGACCTTCATCAGGGGCTTCCTCTCCTCCCGAGAGGACACCGTGCAGGAAGGAAGACGGGGTCCCACAGGGAAGCATCCTCAGTGTTCTATGCTTTTCCATAGTGATGAACACAGTTTCAAAATGCCGTCCACCTACCATCCGTTCTTCCATCTACGCGGATGACCTCGCGATCTACTTCGCGGGGCAGTAGCCGTCCGTCGTTCAACGGCAAATTCAGCTCGCCATCTATTGGGTAGAAAGGTGGACGACGTCGGTGGGGTTCCGCCTCTCAACCCCTAAGACCAAGTGTATGCTCTTCAGCAGCAGAAGACCCGCAACCCTTCCCGTCCCTTCTGTCACGTTATACGGCGATCCTCTTGAGATTGTACCCTCCACGCGATTTCTGGGTATAATTCTGGACCGACGGCTCAACTGGGTTCCCCATCTCAAACACCTGAAGCAATCCCTCCAACGTCCCCTCGCTCTCCTAGATCACCTCTCCCACACCACATGGGGCGCAGACCGACGCGCTCTCCTTCGCCTTGCACATCTATGGCAGTGTCATATACGGCTCAGCCTCCAACGCCTACCTCCGTATCTTGGACCCGGTACTGAATAGGGGCATAGGGGCCTCCGCCTCGCCACCGGTGCCTTCCGCTCTTCACCAGCCTCCAAGCGGAATGCAATTACCTCCCTCTCGCCCTCCGACGGGGTTTGCTCCTCATGAGGACATACCTTCGTGCGCAGAGACTACCCTCTTCGCTTCTGTGCGCGGCGATTTCTGAATTCCCACCCCAGGGACGAAGCTGGAACTTCAGTGAAGCGGTCCGCTCTTTCCTGGACCTTTCCAACATGCCCCCCCCCCCTCCTCAGTTATCCCCATCTCATACAACAGCTACCCTTCCTGGCTCCTCACCCCTATCAAATTTTGCAGGGACCTGTGTGCCCTACCAAAGACTACCACGATCGCTACGGTATACAGGTCACTCTTCCGAGAACACGCAACCCAACACCCGGACACAGTCTCCATTTATACAGATGGTTCCCACTCGGAGGCTGGTACGGCCGCCGCAGCGGTGATACTAGCCCGGCCGCTTTCTCGAGGCGTCAGCTGCCCCGTGAAGACTCCGTTTTCTCAGCAGAACTCTGCGATTATGGAGGCCCTCGACATTGTGCGCACCCCGCCAGCTGCTTTGTCATTTATTCAGACCCCCCAAAGCGCACTTCTCTCCCTCGAGAGATTTAAACCCCTACCCCCACTCGCTCGTCCGCACCATCCAGCAAACCTTCCACTTTTTAACAACTTTCCGACACAAGACAATCGCCTTCTACTGGGTCCCGGCACGTCGGCATCCAGGGTAACGAGGAGGTGGACCGCACGGCAAAGATGGACTGCTTACTGCCGGCCTCCTCCCGGCACCTCCTTTTCTCCGACTCTGCTCCATCTGGCAACGGGAATGGCACCAGGTCACACAAAACAAACTCCAAGATCAAACCGCAATTAGGATACTGGGCCTCCTCATTCCACCGGTCCCGCCATAAAGAAGTGATTTTATCCCGTCTCCGCCTAGGACACGCATTACACATGGTCATCTTGTCTAAATCGCCAGCCCTGCTCTGCCATACCCCTATCACCGTCGTACACCTGGTCGAATGCCCGAACCTGTCCACTCTTCGTCGCAGGTGTTTCCCTCTTGTCCAGTATTTCCATACTCGCCGAAGGCCCCCACTTCTCAGCGGAAGCGATTTTCCTCTTCCTCACCCATTCCCATCTGCTTCATCGCATCTAAGTCCATACCCCTCCCACCGCCTATCCAGCAAACGAACCTTACTCACCCCCTGCCCTCACTAGTCTACCATCCCCAACCCAGCGACATTACCCACCCAGTCTCGCCGAGATATGTACTACTCTCCCTTGGTACGAATCGGCAGTAAAATAAAGGGGGGGGGAATATATATATATAAATTTATTTATTTTTATTTTTATTTATTTATTTTTTTTTTTTATTTACATAATTGTTAATGTTGGTTTGGGACCGAGTTCTTTACTCATTGTGCTTCGTTTAGGTGTAGTACGTTCAGATAAAATAAAATCCGGACAATATAACTTTCCAATCGTTCCCACAAGAAAAATCCTGTTGTAGATTATCGCTGACAAAGTGTGAAAGGAACGTAGTGAAATAGTGTGTATTTTTCGCTTGGCCCAGACTTTAGTTGTAATGGCGTCTTCAAGAGAAGGACAAAGCTCGTAAGGTGCATTCACGAATGTAGATCAATCATTTCAGCCCAAATACTATTTACGTGTGAATTAAAAAAAACACACACACACACACACACACACACACACACACAGCTTATCTGAGTGTGAATAAACAAGTTCACTGTATAAGGATGAATCAAGAAAGCGAAATCCCAGTCGACCCAAGAATCCCCCTAGAA
Organism: Bathynomus jamesi; assembly: GCA_023014485.1. NCBI lineage: Eukaryota > Metazoa > Arthropoda > Malacostraca > Isopoda > Cirolanidae > Bathynomus > Bathynomus jamesi. The sequence goes on along the minus strand of JAJOZX010007110.1, from coordinate 195,747 downwards.
AGAGTCACTGCTGTTCGCGAAGCATTCCTGATAAGCCCTAAAAAGTCAATGAGGAGAACAGCAGTGGAGCTAAATATTCCATATCCTTTTGTGCCTAAAATCATACACAAAGTTTTAAAATTCAAGTCCTACAAGATACAAATTGTTCACCAACTGCAAGAGAAAGATTACGCTACAAGACAACTGTGAAGAATTTACCAAAAGATTGAAACTAATGATCGCTTTCTTTTAAATCTCATTTTTAGCGACGAATCAACTTTCCATATTTCTTGTCGATCAAACCGCAGGGTCAGGGCAATGGCAGCTTAACGACAGGGCAGACGGCAATTGCCCAGAGACCCGGAGGCAAATAGGGCCCCGAAAATTTTCAGCTGATATTTTTTATCACCCATTATAAAAATGGAGTAAAAAAGAAGTAAGAGCATGTGATTATTATTATTATTTATTATTACTACGCTTGCTCTATGACACAGGTATATTAAGAACGAAAGTTTTTTGGATAACAATCAGTGGTAGCATTGTCAGTAGAAAAGGGCTTTTCTATTGACTGTTGTCATAGTGCAAAGAAACCTTACAGAATGCTATATGGGCAGCACAAAGTCATTGGCCTAGCACCTATCATGGCTCTCCATGTACAATTTAGAGTGGTCCACGACAGCGTTTTTTGGAATTTTAAATTCGGTCACATCTGCCCTTATTCTATTCTCCCACAAGAATAAACGTGCCAATTATCTTTGCTCTAGGACCTTTTCATGCACTCGCTCAAAATGAAACAATTTGAATAATGACTTGATAATTTATGACTGGAGCATTTATTGAACAAGGATAATAATGACGACAATTTGACATATATATATATATTATGAAATTATAACAGCGGAACAAATAATGCACACAGTTGAAGATCTTTAGGTCTTTTTGAGACCAGTTTTAGTCGGCTCTTTGAATTCCTTGCGGTGCTGAGCGACTGCGCGGAGAAAGTACTGCTTTTGCGCTTCATCCTTCGTGATTGTGCTGTTGAAAGCCTTAATGAGCGCAACTCCTCTTTCTGCGCAATCGTTAACCACTGCCATCTTCTCTACACGTTCCTTCATTCCTTGGTAAGCTGGATCTGTGTTCCAATCATTTGGTGTCTTGGACAGGAATGATTGCGCCTGTTCACTTCCGTGCTGCATGACGAGGTTGAAGAAGATTGCTGAACGTTTGGTAGCATAGAATTCCAAGGGATTGCTCGAGGAGAACGTTTTTCCGTCCACGCGCTTGAGTCCTTTTCTTTTTTCGGGAACAGCTACAATGTTGTGAGCAATCCTCTCCTTCGTGAACTCGATGATCAAAGAGTGCCAAGGGGATTAAGTGCTCAGAAATGAACCACAAATGGCGCTTCATCGCGGCAAATGCCGCGTCGTTCGTCTTTCCTGGGTGAGCTTTCAACTGGCGCAAGAAAGTGAGGTCATTCAATGGAGCCATGTATGCAACACTGGCCTCGTTTCCAGTAGCGGCCGTAAAGGAGCGTGATAAACAGGCTTAGTTCCTCGATGTTCCGTTTCTCGGTCGGAAGCAAGGTGAATTGATCTCTGAATAGGAACACCTTGAGCGTGTAAATGGCCTTGGCCATCCATCGCGCATGGTGCATGGCTCCAGAGATTCGAATTCTCACAGGACCGTCAAGCTTCCCTCCCAAGAAAAGGAGGCAGAGAAGCATCAGTTCATCATAGTCGTCCCGCTGGCTCTTCTTTCTGACAGCCTCCTTGTAGTAGGAGACCATTTCCTTCCTCTGCTCTGCTGTTTCAATGAACAGGCTGTCGGGTGCACTCTCGAACTTGCTGCGATCAATGAAAACCCAGTGCTGCTTGAAGCGCTTGAATAGGCCAATTTCAGGTCCACTGGATGTTCCGAAACAAGCACCGAAGGCCGCAGCAAGGACGACTTCTACCACGTGGTGTCGGCAAGCGATCCACACCAGATCAATACCCAACTCCTTTTCAATGAGAGTACAAGCTCCAGCATGAAGTCCCGTGTTGGACGCAGTTGTATCAAAAACAAGACCTCGAACGTTGCCCCTCAAAGACCAGTCGTCCACAAGCTTCAGGCACGCCTGAGCCTGAGATGCTCCAGTTGCAGCAGCTACCATTGGAACTCCAAGGAGTTTCTCTTCCCCGTTACCGGTTACAAGCACAGCCACACGGTCACCACCTCTAACCCATGGGAGATATCTGTAATCAGCTTACTATCCCAGTGCAAGAGAAGGGGCTCATGGGTATTGGAAGTGGCCTGATCTTCGCGGCACACCGCTTCACGTGTACATTGTCTCACGCGACGAATGGTGCTGCGTGAGATTGACACTTCGTCCAAGTTGTGCCCCCAGTGATTTAATAGTTACTGCGACCACTGCCATTCCTTTCCTGTCACAGATGTGACAATCCAAGGCTAAGGAAATGTCAGGCGTGATCACAGACTTCAATCGCTTAGGAGTGGAACGTTTTCGTGCTGACTCCTTAAAAACTACAGTATCTGAATCTGATGATTCAGATGTGCTTGAACTAGAAGCCTCCAGTTCTCCCTGGGACCATCTCGCATCCGCCTCGCGCTTGGCCTTCTCCTCTCAGTTCATCCGCCTCACACCGAGTCCTCTTCCTAGTTTGTTGGTCAGCCATTTTCTTGTCAATCGGGCCAAAGCTGGAGGAAGTGGGATTATCGAGCTGAGCAACAAGGAAGTTCTTGTCCTCCTCATTCATCATGGTCTCGAGGGCGTCATGACGTGAAAGATCGAACACATCGTCAAGGTCGCGAAATATGTCCTTCATTCTGTAGGATGGGAAATTCTTTGTGCGGTTCTTCTTCAGCCCCTTGTATTGCTCGTACAGTTTCAGGAGCTTCTTCTCAGCGTATCTGGTATCCGTCATTGGAACGTTTGCTTTTGTCCAAAATGGGATCAAAGCCTCAATGGTCATCACCGCACTGTTATATTCTGTCTTCCTCTCCTCCAGATGGTGGAACATGAATTTCCGGAGGACTTGAAGCTTGGTAGGGAGTCCTGCCCTAGTTAACTTCTCCGCCTTCCCTAGTAATCACACCACTGCTAGACCGTGTTTTTGATTGCTTCGGCGGCATTTCTACACATTCCTACAAAAGAAGCGAAATTTAGTCATACTATAGTAATCAGTGAGACACGTCATGCATGTTTGAGCGACCTCTTAACGACACCGTAGACCAACCATACTTCACACAGTTATTCACACTAAGTGTAGGAACAAAAGCAACAAGACCCAAAAGTGAAATCTCAGATGCTAAATTTTCCTTATGCTTGTGAACCACCCTAATGTACATAATGTACTTTCCTCATTTTAATTTTTTTTAACACTCAAAAACCATTAAGCTTAACAACGTATAATAAATATGGTATATTATTCAAAAGTGTACACGAAACACAGGAACATTAGAGAAACTCGCCAAAAGTGAGCGTTTTTTTTCTCGCGCGATTGATTGATGGTCTTCTTCCGAAGTCAAAACCGTTAATGGACTATAGAGTATTGAGAGTTTTTCCATGTGTGCGACAAATTTCAGGTCTATTGCAATGTGCAGAATTTCATAAGGATGGTGCACCGCCTCAGTTTGCTCGTACTGTACGCATTTCTAGACGAATTTTCAGGACACTAAATTGATCGAGGACATACAAGATGACCAGCTCGTTCTCCGGACCTATTTCCTTCAACATTTTTATCTTTGAGGATATGTTAAAACAACGGTAGATCACAACAAACCAAGTGATATTAATGATTTAAAACTGCATTAGAGATGCTGTAGCATCAGTTTCTGTAACCATTTTCGATAGTTTTCACTAAATTAGAATGTAGATTTTGTTATTGAAAATAATTAATGGCATGTGGAGGTTTGCTAATTATTTATCAAATGTAAAACTTCCAACATAAGTAAATCAAACGCTTTGTTCATTTTTCAAGTGTATAAATTCAAATAACACTGGCCAACAAAATGAAACTTTTTTTTCTCATCACAAACATGATCACACTTTTCTTAATGCATTTTTCGCGCTGATTCCGAATCTGGTTTTATTTATTTTCTAGCACGTACAGTTATATAGATACACTGGTTTTGATATTTTTAAGTTTTTGATATTGCTATAAGAAAATTTATGGATGTATAGATCACACTTAGGAATGCTAAACAACAAATACATCATATACCTTATTCAATGTACTTATAAATAAAGAATATATATACATTATTTTATTAAAAGCGCTGAGTGTGAGATTTCCTTTTGTAAATTTGGCCTGGATTGTCACGATACAGCATCCAGCAATGATCCGCCATCATGCTTTCATTCCAATATCCTTGGTAGCGCTTTTCCATCATCTGAATATCTTGATGGAAGCGCTTTCCTTGCTCGTCACTCACTGCACCAAGGTTTTCAGGAAAGAAATCTAAGTGGGAATGCAGGAAGTGAATTTTTAACGACATTCGACACTCCATTTCTTTGAAGGCATCAAGGAGGTTCTTGACTCCATCCTTATACGCAGGTGACTTGTTGCTTCCAAGAAAGTTTTCACATATCCATTTGAACGCCAGCCAAGCCTTCAATTCCAGCGGACTTAGGACTTTTTCAAATTCAGTGTCATTCAAAACCTCCCTTATTTGTGGACCAACAAAAATTCCTTCCTTCAATTTTGCTGCAGTAACCTTCGGGAATTTCCTTGAAAGGTATTGGAACCCTTCAGAATTGACTTTACCCATTGCTTTAACAAAATTCTTCATTAAACCAAGTTTAATGTGAAGAGGTGGCAGATAGATCTTTTGGGGATCCACTAAAGGGACAGACTGGACATTGCTTATCCCTGGGACATATGTATACCTAAGTGGCCAGTCACTTTTGGTGTAATGTTCTATAGTGGCGCGACTGTCCCACAGGCAAAGGAAACAACAAAATTTTGTGAATCCTGACTGCATACCCATAAGCATTCCTATAACTTTTAGATCTCCACAAACATTCCATTGATGACTGTCGTATTTGATTGCCTTAAGTAGTATATCCATATTGTCATATGTCTCTTTTAGATGGACGGAATGGGCAATGGGGATGGATGGCATTATATTACCATTATGCAAAAGAACTGCTTTCAGGCTTCTCTGCGACGAATCAATAAAGAGGCGCCACTCAGATGCCACATACGTCTGAGATATGGCTGTAAATAGTCCATTGATGTCATGGCAATAACAGAGAGGACCGTCTACTGAAAAGAATGCTGTTAATTCAAAATTCCGCTTTCGGTAGTAACTAATACGAACATTATTCTCAAGTAAATTGTTCCCCTTTAGTCTTGAGGCGAGAAGCTCTGATTTCTCTTTAGACAGCGATAAGTCTCTAACAAGATCATTCAACTGTCCTTGGGTTAACTTTTTAGGCTCTAAATGTCTACCTTCAAAAGTGTACTCTGGTTCTGTAGATGGTCCGGAAACGCCAGTTGCACCTTCATCACTTTCCATGTCATCTATGATAGAATCTAGCCTATCACTTGGGGGAATTGGAATGGGCAATGTTTCATCATGTTTTACTGGTCTACGTGCTGAATCCAAGTTTGGATATACAATCTGGTGTTTGTTCTTGGCAGAAAATCCCATTAAGTTCACACTACAAAAATAACAGTCTTCATGATGATCTCTCGGCTCCCTCCATATCATGGGTATGGCAAATGGCATTGAAGCTTTCTTTTTGTTAAGCCAATCACGTAATCCATTTGAACAGCCAGAATAGATTTGATGTGGCGCCCATGGTTTATCTTGGTCACCTAGATGGCAACCAAAGTATAGCTTGTATATTTTCTTAATGTCGGTTGTAATACTTCGTCGCTGTGTTTTAGTTGTCAACTGGCCGCATACGAAACAGAACTTGTCGGGGTCATTCTTACATTGTCGAGGCATGTTGACTGACCTGAGCAAACTATAAATTAAAAAAAAATGTACACCAACTTGACACAACAAGTTCTTGGACTGGACTGATCTTTTGACACACAAAGCACGGCATTGTTGCCTGAATCACAATGCTGCTAGACGTAAAAGCTCACACCTGAAATACATAAGATGTATAATTAAGATAATTGAAATAAATAAGATGAATAAACTAAAAAAACAATAAAATAAACAATCAAATGTTGAAATATTAGTATTTTGCCTATTTAAAATGGTTAAATCTGTGGTTATATATATGCCTTCATCTTGAAAACTATACGTGCTAGAAAAAATCTGAATGCAGTTTTGGAATCAGCGTGAAAAATGCTATCCAGCCACCACAAATTTTACTCTGATGAAAAATCTTTGTTGACCAGTGTAATTATACTTTCATTTTGTACCATTCATTTAAATAACACTGTGTAACACTGATTCTGTTTATATATAATTTTTTATGTTTTTATATGCATTTGTGGGCGCTGAGTGCAAATCTGGCCTTGGTTTGTGTGTATCATCAATGGTTTCAGAGATAATCCATTTTTCATGTTTTACTAGTATAATGTTATGGGCGCAGCAGTATCAGAATAGTCAGGATTTGTTGAGAACAATCCGGATGTTCGTTGACAGTTTCTTGCTCTAGAAATTGCCCGAAACTTCCACTGCTATATAAAGAAGAGCGCAGAGTCTGAGAAGTCAGTAAGTGTGAGCACAAAGAAAGCAGGTTGTTTGTCTGATGGTTACCAGCACTGAGGTATTGTGTTTCTGTGCTTCTCTGTGCTGACGATTTGAGTGTTATCGATCCTTTTTTATTGCGAACATTGTTTCAGTGTTGTGAATACATCTTTTTTCTGGAATCTGTAATCTGTTGCAGATTTAATAACTCTTCTCTCTATATCTGCAGGTTATGATTAATGTAGTACAGTTTGGTAAAGAGAGTGGCAACTAGAGCTTGTAAACACTCGCCGGATATATTCTGCTATGTTTGTGGTATTACATAGGCCCCAAGCAAGTATCGCACAAGATTGTGAAAGGCACCAAGTTCTGGATCGCGTATCGGCTCTATTTTGGTATGCCTATGGGTGACTAAGATAAGCCCTGGGCACCCCATGTGATCTGTGGAAGCTGCCACTCCACACTTGAAGGGTGGCTGCGGGGAGTACGCAAGGCAATGCCCTTTGCGGTTCCCAGAATAAGGAGAGAACCAAAGAGCCACCACGACGATTGCTACTACTGCATGGTAGGTGTTTCTAAGTACAGGAAAGTTAAAGGAAGGCAGACTTCAGTATCCAAGCATAGCGTCGTCCATAGCTCCTGTACCACATGGCGAAGGTCTTCCAATACCACGTCCACCAGAACAGGTATCTCTCCATTACTTTACCTTCTGTATTTACAGACTGAGTCATTATGTGTCGATTTTTCTTAATGCTGATGCTCTTCTACATATATAGCTATGCCTATATTTTGTTTCTTTGCTTTGCAGGTTGAAAATGAGGATGCAGCTAGCTCATCTGAGATGTCGGCTGGTGAGGACAGTCGTGATGAAGAATATACAGTAACTTTCAGTACAAACCCTCACTTTCCAAATCAGAGGGAATTGGACGACTTAATTAGAAATTTGGGTCTGACGAAATCAGATTATTACAGCGAGGTTAATGGTCTATTCACAGCTATTGGGTTAACACACACACCCTCAGAGTGGCACCTGTTTATTGACAGTTCAACTCGGAGTTTAAAAGCTGTTCTACTCCACAATGGGAACAAATATCAATCTATACCAGTTGCACATTCTGTTCAAATGAAAGAAGACTATGAAAATGTCAAAAAACTGCTCACTCAAATCAGGTATGAACAATATAACTGGGACGTGTGTGGTGATTTCAAAATGATTGGTTTCCTGTTAGGTTTACAAGGAGGGTTTACTAAATATTCATGTTTTCTTTGCCTGTGGGATAGCAGGGCTTCAACTGAGCACTATAAAACAGTTCAGTGGCCTCCACGTGAAGGACTGCAACCAGGAAAGTACAATGTACTCAGGGAACCTCTTGTGAAGCCTGACATAGTTCTGCTACCACCTCTCAATTAGGCCTGTTCAAAAATCAACTTTTTCTTATTTTCATAGGTTTCTGTACATTTTCCCATGCTTTTTGACCTGAAAAAGCCGAAAATCACAACTATTTTGACCTAGGATGTTGGGAAGCATTGCCGCATGGAGCTTTAAATTTTCTGCCTTGAAATCGGCCAAAGCGCCAATTCCGGGGTCCATTGAATTATGTTTTGCACTTTAACTTTTGATCTAAACAAGATAGAACAACAAATTAGGTATCAAATGAAAGAGCATAAAATTAATAAATAATAATAATAATAATAATAATTATCTATCATTTTTCAGGAAACAACAGAAACTCAATCAGAATCTAGAAAACCATCTACAAGTTACAACTTCACAATGGCATTAAGCAAGGAGCTGAGGGAGCTCCGTGGGCGCACAGTTGATATCTCAGAACCTCCACGTACTGTCCACAGGCAGGTGTCAACTGGGCCATCTACCAGATCTCTCACTGAAACTTTCCTGGTTGGATACCCTTCAGCTTTTATCAGTGGTTCCCAGCTTCCCACCAACAGACAGGCGTTCCAGTATTTCCTTAATCTTCAGAATTTACCGGAAAATGCAGGGAGGCCCATGGTTCAAGACCTTGCATATGAAACAGTTGAATCTATCATCCCATTCTGGCAGATGGCTAGGATCAAGACAATGACCAAGTACAACGCAATGAAGCTCTTCATGAAACTACATGAGAAACATCGTGCTCTGGTGAAAAGCAAAGGAAGAGCAAGTAACCCTGGAGGAAAAAGAGGAGCATTTGTGCTGGAATTAGACAGCCTGTTCGATATAGGAGCTCCAGATGCAATCCAGGAAATACAGAACAACAGACTGTTATCCAGAGAGAAGAAAGATGAGGATATCAGGTTCTACGAAGACCAAAAGACTGAGAGGAAAGGTCATATGTCTGGTCATGACAAGATTTTTGAGACAAGATCCCTGCAGCAAGCAGCGAGGAATGAAAGACTGCAGCATAGACAAGAACAAGGTAAAACTAATTACTTTCAACGTTACAAAAAGTTTTAAGTTTTACTCCATTGCGATATTTAGCATGTACTTAACAATTACTGTCTTAACATGTACTATTTTACAGCTGCAGCAGAACAAGAGGCAGTTGTTCATGTGGATGACATTACCTGGGGTGACTCAACTGACAACGACGCTAACACAGAAGACATGGATTACCATCAGCCTCGTCCTGGATGTTCTCACCATCAAGACACTGACTTTTCCAAGGAAGGTCATGGAATGTGATGTCATCTGCAATACAGCTGATCGTCTTGGTTTATCAGACAATCAAGTTACTGCCATGGTTTCTGCCACCTTGAAAGCTGGAGGGGCTGATCTGGATAACTTCGTCATCTCAACCTCAACAACACGTCGCAACAGAATGCTGTCCAGGTATAATATCAGCCAGAGTCACATGTCCAAGTTTTGTGAAAACCCCCCACAGTACGCTGCCTTACACTGGGATGGAAAGTTGCTCAAAGATGTCTTGGGCAGTGAACCTGGAAGTACCTCTGAGACTTTAGCGTGCTTGTGTCTGGTCCACCTTCATACACTGAAGGAAAGTTATTGGGAGTACCTGTCATCGACAATTCTTCTGGCACAGCTCAGGCTGAGGCTTCAATGGATTTACTGGAGACATGGGAACTTACGGATAATGTTACTGCCCTTGTTTTTGACCAGTAACAGGAGTTCACAGAGGAGCTGCCAAACTGCTAGAGAAAATGCTGAACAAAAAGGTGTTTTATCTGGCCTGTCGACAATTCATGACTCCAGATTCCTGGGATCTTGGGAGCATTGCTCCAGTAAATTTGGGTTTGGGTTTTGTTCATCCGCTAGACGTTATGCAATTTTTTTGCGTATACGTTCTTGTACAAACCAATTTTTTTAAATTACAAATTTAGTTATTTTAAGTTTAGTTGGTAATTCCATATTTAACAATTATTTTTATTTTTTGTTAAGCTTCAATGTTTTGATAATTAAAATTTTATTAAAACGTATATTTTTTTAATATAAAATTATCAGGATTGGACTATGTTCCATTGATCTCGGCCAGGTTTGATAAATTGGCCAGATAATTACTTGTGCGGTTTTAAGTAATCCACCATGACTCTAGAATTGAGAAGTTTAGTTAAGTTTAAACTTACTTTAACTTACCTACTTTTACTTACTCTTCCTTACTTTTACTAAGTTTAAAGCACTTACTTTTACTTACTTTCATTGTACTATATTTACTTACTTTTACCATACTATATTTACTAACTTTTACTTATTTTGTATTTTTTCAGGTAGTCAATAATCAATAACGGATCCTAATATTGATGAAGTTGGAGAGAAAAGTGAGGGTGTTAAAAGGGGTTACTTTTGTGGTCAATGCAAGAACAAATATTCAAAGAAGCAAAACTGGGAGGAACATTTTAATTCCAAAAAAATATTTGTTACAATACAAGAGGTCCCAGAGTTTGGGCCCACAGCTTAGATATTGCAGTAAAGAAATACCAGGATGAAGTGCAGCAAAGAGATACGGCAAAGCAGTCATTTAGTTTGTTCACAAAATGTGCTAGTGCTAGACCTCAGAAAAATGAACCAACTTCATCAACTGCTAATCTAGAAAATGAAACTTTTTCACTAGATGTTTCACAGACTGAAGAAAGTGCTTCTCCTCCACCTAAGAAACAAAAGGTAAGTGAGGAATCTGCGCATCAGACTAACAAAACTGCTTTAGAGGAATTTGAAAATTCCCAAATCCAGAAGACATTGAATGCAATTTTGCGCCTAACAAAAGAAACTCACCAAGCTGTTGTGGTTAATAAAGAGAAGAGTCAAAATATGCCTTCAAGTTCAAGTGTTGCATCCAAATCTAATAAAGCAAAAAGCAACAAATTTGACATTTCCATAGCCCATTTAAGCAAGTGTAAATCAATACAAGAAATCCTGAACAATGATTTTATCAAATCTACATTCAAATTGGTGGAAAAGAAGGATCTAGGGCATGCTGATGATTCATTTTCAGTACCAAGTGATATAATGGAAAACATTGCAAATAGTGACACTAATATGCCTGATGTAGATATAGCTGTTGAGGATGAAGATGATGATAATCAAGAAGATATTGATGATGCTTCTGATGATAAAATGTTTACATTATATTGCATAGCTTGCACAGACCCCAAAGCATGTGCTTCAGACAAACATTCTAACATAAAAGGTTACTTCAATGTTAAAGATTTAACCTATGTATGCAAACAAGGAGAAAATCAAGAGAGATGGTTTAGAAATCTGAAAACCCACCTGAAGAGACATTTAATTAAACTTCAGCATCATCAAAGAGCTGCTGTTTATGAAGTGATGAAAACATCTTCTCGGAACACTACTAAACGCATAGAAGACTTATGTGGCAACATCTTATACTACATAATTAGAACAAACACTGCATGGGCTCTATATCCAGTACTTCTAGCTGTATTACATAGGTCAGGTTGTGAGGTTGGAAATTTGAATCATAGCACACATGCGTGCGAGACAATTTGTGAGCTATTAGATAATCAACTTAAAGAACAAACTGTAAAGTGGTTCTTAGAACAAACTTCAGTAACAATAACAGCTGACATTGGAACAATTTTGGGATTAAGCATGCTAGTTGTATTAGTTATGAGTGAAGAAGATAAGACTGTAAAACTTGCTGGGATAAATTTAGTACGCAGCAAATCAGGAGTTTATTTGGCCAATGAAATTTTTGATGTGTTGAAGTCTCCTAATCACTTGAAACTATCTGAAGAAGCAATTAAATCCAAGGTATCTGGAATGGTTGGAGATGGGGCTTTTTGTAAGGACAACGAGCCATTTAAAAACGAAATGAAAAAGTTGTTTGGAGAAAATTTCAAATTTCGATGGGACTTAATGCATCTTGTGAACAGAGCCCACGTTGATGCATTGAAGAAAATTTGTAAACTAAGTGAGCTTTTAGACTTTATTCAGAATCACACTTCAAATCTGAGATCAGGCCTTGACTATACCAATATGGTTCTTGACAATATCATTGGTTTTAAGAGACCAAAACTCAAATCTGATACTCGCATGGTTAATTACGAATTTGATCAATTTGACAGATTTGTGGAAAATTGTGTTTTTTGATCATCCACAAGAGAAAGAAATTAGTGCCAAGTTCTATGTATTGATTTCCTATGTAACAAAGATTATGTTGCAAGTAGCTCAAAAAACCACAGTTAGTGCAGAATTTGTAGAAAATATATTTTATAAAGGAGGAGGGAAAACTGTTATGTTAAGAGTGATGGAAACAATTTCCAAATTAGCTAATGGAGGAAATGCAAATGATGTAGTTTCTGAATTTAAGCACGATACCACAGGGCAGCAAAAGGAACTAACAGCTGAGGATTACATCCTAAATGAAGTTTACAAATACATCAAGAAACGTTCTGATTACTACCAGGTTGCTGAAGTTGCTAGACCATCCAGAACCAGATCTGAAAGTAGTTTTACAAAAGACTCGGTGATAAATTGGCTGACAGAATATATAGAACAGCTGTGGAAAGGAATCACAGAGATATTAAAGCATTTTGATAAAGATGGATCAACTGCCTGGAGTGAAGCACCAGCTGAAGGGACATTCTCCATTCTTGGTTACATTGTTGAACACAAAGGATCCATTAAGCCATCTCATTTGACTAAGCTGTGCAGAATTGTGAAGGAGGGTCCAGCTCCAGGCACTAGATCTGCTGTAATGATCACACAGAAAGCCATTGATCAGTGGCCAAGCATACATGGCGGTAAATTCACAACAAATGCCTACATGCAAGGTCTAACATCGTCCACTGTTGCTGCTGCAATGAATAAATAAACTTAAGGTGAGTTATAAACTGTACATTATTGTATTATTATGTTTAGCTAAAACAATTTGTAATTGGTATGTCGTCAATTCAAGAGTTTACTATCATTAACCTATCTAGTGGTGTAAGGGGAAAAAAAGTAAATTCAGAGCTGTGCTCCAGTAAATTTTTTCAAATCTGGAGTCATGGTCGACATCACATCCTGGAAATCCTAGTAGGAGCAGTTTGGGAGCAGCTGTTTGGGAAGGTGAAGGGGCCAGATAATCCCTGGTTTGAGCATCTGAAGGATGTTTGGACGGACTTGTCCAAGGAAAACCCAAAGATGCTGGCTATCAACAGCAAATGGCTGAAGGAAAAGAAGAAGAACAGTGAAGAAATACTCCAAGACATTCTAACAGCAGAAAGGCTTCCAAGAGCCGACTACAGGGAAATGGCTGAACTGACAGTCATTGTTCTTGGAGGAACGCCTCCTCGAGGTATTCACTGGAGTCGACCAGGCGCCATTCATCAGGCCAGATGGATGGCCAGAAACCTGTACTCCATGAAAATGCTGATGTTTGCAGATCAACTTGAGTACGACGAAGACACTGTATCAAAGCTGGAAAGACTCAACACCTTCCTTGCCTGTTCTACACTCCTGTATGGATGATGTCAATGTCTGCTGCAGATGCTCCCGTGAATGATCTAAGTCTAATCCAGGACATGTTGAAGTACAAGAAAACTGACCCAGAGCTTGCTGATGCAGTACTTAATAAGATGGAAAACCACAAATGGTACCTGACGTAGGAAGTCGTGCCATTTGCCCTGTTCAGCAGTAGATTGAGTGACACATTGAAGCACGACATTGCTGCCCAGTTACATGCCACTGAGAAGCCAGACAGCTTCAGAACAGGAAAGCCTCTATTCCAGAGTGTCACAGCTAAGACCACCCTGGTTGATCTCATTGGCCCAGAATCACATTTCCTGCTGGACACACTGAACATTGGATCCGAGTGGCTTCTGGAACCTGTCACGTCTTGGCCACAGAATGAGGACTACAGAAAAGCGTTGGACTATGTTAAGAATCTGAAAGCGGTGAATGACATTGCTGAACGTGGTGTCAAGATGATGAGCGACTTTGCAAATGTCATAACAGATGCCAAGCAAAGGGACTATCTCCTTCAAGCTGTGGAGTTCAACAGACGCCGCTTTGACAGCTTCAAGAAACAAACTCAACAACTGACTGTGTAAATGTCATTATGAAATTAATCATCATGTAGTGCTTTCACTTCTTGATCGATTAGACTTGTGACAAAATGTTAATCTCAAATTTGTGTCATGAATAAGGCGCCTTGTCTGCCTTGAGTGTGAGAAAACGAATTTTGTGATATTTCTGAAATCTTTGTATGTACCAATGTGCCATTTCTTGTTCCAAGACTATCATAATTGTATAAGTTAGAAAGAGGATTAAAAACACTTTAATTTGGTGCCTATTTTGTTGCTCTATCTTGTTTAGATAAAAAGTTATAGTGCAAAACATGATTCAAGGGACCCCGGAACTGGTGCTTTTGGCCGATTTCAAGGCAGAAAACTTAAAGCTCCATGCGGCAATGCTTCCCAACAACCTAGGTCAAAATGGTTGTGATTTTCGGCCTTTTCAGGTCAAAAAGCATGGGAAAAAGTACAGAAACCTATGAAAATAAGAAAAAGTTGATTTTTGAACAGGGCTACTACCTCTCCATATTAAGTTGGGTCTAATTAAGCAGTTTGTAACTGTGTTAGATTTTGGAGGGGAAATTTTCCAACAGATTCGGGTCATGTTCCCTAAACTCTCTGAGACCAAAGTCAAGGCTGGCATCTTTGTAGGACCACAAGTCAAGGCGCTGTTGAATTCAAAGAACCTTGAAGCCAAAATGACTCCGATAGAAAAAGAGGCTTGGTGTGCTTTCTGTGATGTGGTTCGTGGGTTTTTAGGCAACCATAAAGCACCAAACTATAAGGAGTTTGTGTCAAACTTGATTAAGTGCTATGGCAAAATGGGGTGCTGTATGTCTTTAAAATTACACTATCTGCATTCACATCTAGACTTTTTTCGTGATAACCTGCGCGATGTGAGTGAAGAACATGGCGAAAGATTCCATCAAAATATTCAAACGATGGAGAAAAGGTACCAGGGCCATTGGGATGCTTCCATGATGGGAGACTACGTATGGTCGCTGATCAGAAAGGATAAGAATGTTCATACGCGGAAGTCGCGTTCTTCAGTGCATTTTTAAGGAACGCACACTGCATAACGAGGCTTGTTATTCTCTTATCGGTTCTCCTCATGATATATACAGCCTTGGTCAGAATTATTAGGCACCTTTAAAATTTTAAGTAAAAATATGTTAGTGCAATAAAGGATATAAAAACAATGATATACCTGTTACTTTTAATTATTTACATTAATTTTAATACCTGGTATGTCTGCCTTTGGCCTTAATTACCGCCTTTATTCTGTTTGCCATATTGCTCACTAAGTTGTTGCATACTCAGCTTGGCAGTTTATTCCATTCCTGCTGTATAATGTTCTTCAGTTCACTTTTAGAGGTGCAACTGTGCTTCCTGATACTCTTCCCGAGATGGGCCCACAGGTGTTCGATGGGATTTAGGTCTGGTGATTGAGGGGCCAATCCATGACTGATATTATTCTGCTCGAACCAATTTTTGCTGTGACGAGAAATGTGGCACGGAGCGTTGTCTTGTTGGAAGATGACACCTTCAGGGACATTATTATTATTGAAGATTTTGGCTACTGAGCGCTCATATACTTGATCCAGCACGGTGGTGTACTTGATAGAGTTCATCCTGCCGTCACAGATTTTCAACATTCCGGTCCCTGCCAGAGCCATGCAACCCCACACCATGATGCTACCCCCTCCGAACTTCACAGTAGTTACCACGCATTCAGCATGGTATGCTTCACCTGCTCTTCGGCGAACATAAACGGCGCCAGGGGTCCCCAAAATCTGACAAAAAAGTAGGATAAATGAATTGTTTTACCATAACGGTTGTAACGCATTTAAATGCATTTCTATACAATGTAACAATATGAATAAGTAACTACTCTGAATGTGTGTCTTACCTCGAAGTTACTTTCATCGGACCAGATCACTTTAGCCCAGTCCTCAAAGGCCCAATTTTGGTGGTGTTTGGCCCACATTAGACGCTTCTTTCGGTTGACCTCAGACAAACGGCTTTTTCCTGGCCTTCCGTCCTTTGAGGCCTTTTTCTGCAAGCCTTCTTCCAGCGGTACAACTGGAGATGGACTTCCCAGTTGTTGACTGAAAGGCTGCAGCGACGTCCGAGGATGATTTCTTACGATCTGTCAGGCTAATTCTTTTCAGCGGTCTTCTCGGACCGTTGTTGCCTTGCCCTGCCTTGCCCTGCCTTGCCCTGCCTTGCCCTGCCTTGCCCCTGCCCTGCCTGCCCTGCCTTGCCCTGCCCTATTCTTGTAAGACTTGGTTTCCTTGTACCTTTTTAACGTTGTCTGTACTGCACATCTTGATCATTTCATTTGTTTTGCAATCTTAACCTGGGATAGTCCTTGCGAATGTAATAAGACTATTTGGGCCCGTTCACCTTCTGAAAGTAGCTTACCCCTCGCCATTATTGTAGCAACTACTTTTGTAAACAAAATAGAACGTGTGATATTAGGTCGTTTCTTCTTAACTAGCTTACATTTGTATTATCTTCGTTTTACATCTCACAAATTTCATGAAAAACAAATAAATGTATGTTATGTTCGTTATTTATTCTTGATATCTTATCAAAAGCATTAAAGTTTCACTAAAACAACACATTTGAAATTATTAAATGAATTAATATGTAGTTTAAAACAAAAAAATAAGGGGTGCCTAATAATTCTGACCAAGGCTGTATATTATATCCTTTGCACCATTTTGGGTTTGTCAAACAATTTTGGCTCAATAAACATTAATTTCTAATAGTGTTTTTATTTTCAGAAAATATTTCTTAGCCTTCTTTATATACTTTGCCATATGAAAAGTGTGATAACCTATATTTTTGAAAGAGCAAAACCAATATCATTTTTGGAATCAGCTCCCCGAAATCATAAAGAAACGACAGAAAAATCACAATAAACAGAAAATTTTTCAAATTTTGTTACCCAGTGTAATAGATGGCTTAAATACCCTCAGTCGCGTATATTTTGGTTTTACAGTAATATTTCTGAAAATTACGGTTTTAGTATTACTCTAATTCTCATTAAAGATTTCACGATCTGCAAAAATATGCTACACAATTAGCAGTTACAAGCTTTCAATTTCTTTGTTTTATGGAAGCCTGTGCAATCTTGTATGTTCGGGAATTTTCCTTACTCCTGGTTAGCTTACAATATGATTCGTTCCAAATGTTCAAGAATATTACTTTTAGATTATTTAAGTGTTGTAATTTTAGGTTTTCTCCAGGTTCGACCGAACAATAATTTAGAGCTGGATTGTCCAGCGTCGGGACGAAATGTTAAGTGGATTGAATGATTTAGGATGAAAATATATTTTTTATTATAATTATTGTTCCTATTATTATTATTAGCATTTTCCTTCTCTTCTGAAAGAACACTTACTACACCAACGGAGGAAACCTGGCCGGGGGTTACGCAGCTTCAAGATTACAAAGCCAATTTTCCCAAATGGACCGAGTATAACCTCACAAATTCTGTAAAACATATGGATCCTTTGGGACTAGATTTGTTGAAGGTAAGCTTATTCTCATTTGTTCAGTGTGACTAGTTAAACTTTACGCCCCTTCTAACGAAATTTGTTCCATTAAAAAAAAAAATTCTTTTAACAGAAAACTCTTATATACGATCCGACGCAGAGAATAGTGGCGAAGGAAGCGCTCAATCACCCCTATTTCGATGACCTTGACAAATCTAGTTTACCCGCCAAATAGCAAGTTTTTTCATTTACTCGTACGAACATTCGACTATCGTAAACGATTAACGTTGGTTAGGTTAATTCCGGAATTAAAAGGATTCGTATTCAGTACGAATTTCATTCCATTAAACGAATTACGTTTGATAAATTTGTAGTAATTTATCAAAATTGTTTCGACTAACTAAAAATTGAAGTTTTAGTTAATA
Organism: Bathynomus jamesi; assembly: GCA_023014485.1. Lineage (NCBI taxonomy): Eukaryota > Metazoa > Arthropoda > Malacostraca > Isopoda > Cirolanidae > Bathynomus > Bathynomus jamesi. The sequence continues at coordinate 177,710 of JAJOZX010007110.1, read as the reverse complement.
ATGAGAAATATCTTAAGTATATCAGCTTTTCATTGTTAAGTTAAGCCTTAATCCAATGCTTTTCACATTTCTTATAAGGCTGTATACTTACCAATACTACTACTACTACTTTGTAGTTATCTATATTGGGTTACGGGCAACTTGGGTTTAATGAGTATTTTCAATTCAATAAAAGTGAAATCGAAAGCCACGCGTAAACCTAATATATATATATATATCTAACTAACAATTATTGGAAATAAATGAGACGCATTTTGATAATCTTCTGTATTTAAAAATTCTTCCAATTTTAAAAAAGTAAGATTATTTTTGTAACTTCATAAAAATAATTTTGCTCTTCACATATGTACATCTTAATAATAATAAATCACACTTTTGAAATTAAATCCTAATTAAAAGAAAGTTTGAACACTAAATTTTGTACCATATATCTTTACATTAAAAGTTGACTAAACATTTAATGACACATGAAAAACGAAAAATTTTGTAGTCTTAGCAAATATTAAGTAGTTCGTCATTAACTTCAAAGGATCTATATTACTTGCTCTATAATTACAGTAATTATTAATTTTACCCGTCAAGGCAAATTCATTATTTCAGCTATTCGAAATAATTTTCTTCGCAATATATATATATATATAAAAAAAAAAAAAAGATAAAAACCTTCAAATAAAACGTAACATTTCTGTGATTTTTTTCTTTACCTTTTCTTTCTTCTTGTTGAAAGACCAACTTGAAGCGGAGCTTTACCAGTGAGCCAAGGAACGAAGAAGTCACTGAAGGGGCATAGTCAATACGCGAGTTAATACTTTGATTTCTGTGAACTCAAAGTGCAGTACTAAAATTAAACTTATTAATTAACCATACCCTAGTATTAATTTTTAGGAAAAGGATGATTATTTTCTAATTAATCAATGAAATACTTCTGAACAGTAAGAAAGAGCTTTATTGTTTCTGTTGCGTGAGATAAGACTTAAGAATTCTTAACATTTAGTTTGCTTTAGTTCAAGAAATCAGGCATGGGCGGATTAGTGTGTTTATATACGCAAAAAGGTGCCAAATTTAAATGATATTACAAAATTTAAGGTAAAATGCTGCTGAAATTATTAGGAAAATTAATCATTTCCCATCATTTACTAAAAATATTTTTTGATTAATTAATGATTAACTTATTAATCAGAACCATTCCCTAGTTAATACCGACCTTTCTAAGATCTGCGCGAGTGGCTGACCAAAAGCACAAACGGGAAGGTAGCTGTCAATTTGTAAAGATTGTGCCGACTCCGGTTTCGGCCAGAGTGACTGCTGGTTTCCACTGCTACATCCATTGGGGTTATTTCTACCTTCATACCTCTCACGAAGCTTCTCGTATTGCCTTTGTTCTCTCATTCGTTGAAGGTCCCAACTGGAAGTTGCGTAAAAACATTTAATATTTTCACATCCGTCATTGGGAGGAAGAAATAATATGGATACTCCTGAAAATAATTAATCCTCAATTAGCATTCTGTCATTTGCTTACCATTAACCAGTTTATCGTAAAATTTTGTTTCCCAAATGAGTTAAGGTGAGAAGGCAGACATCTCAGATATGGGTCATTCCATGTCAGTTCAGCGGCGGAAAAAACGTGACCATCACAGATTCCTTTCTTTCCAAATTGGCACACCTATAGATCTCTGAGAAAAACATAATGACGCTCGTTTCAACACTAGATCATATGGTTCTGGAGATATGGCCCTTCGAATTTTGTAAAAAAAAAAGTCAATTTCCAAGGTCACCATATTTCAACATGAAATATCTCGGATCCTATTGCACTTAGAGACCATTTAAACACTATTGTAGATCTGCTTTAAAGTATATTGTTTCTATTCATATTTTCCCTCTGGTCAAAAAAAACTTATATTTTTGACTTGACCTTGTGTAGGTCATTTGATGTCACAACCGATTTTTTTTCTCTCCTTTCACCCAATTTTGGGTACACATGTCTACCTTAACCTAAAGTGAAAAATACCATTAGATTTTCCTTACCGATATATATAATGTCTGCTAATTTTAAAAAAAAAATTGGTAGTTATCTAACCCAGTTATTTGGTCGAATAAGTATCCAGCCCTATTATAAAATTTAATTATTTTTTTTGTATATTTCAGAAAATTATGTAATATAGGTAATTTAAATTACATAATCTATGTACGCATATAAGTACCTTATACTAGGCTATAGGTACTACCCTATAGAATAAGTTCTTTTAAGAGTTAGATGAGTTTTAATAGAATTACTTAACTGTGTATTTATTAATTGTGTACAACAGTATGTACCCATGTGAAAATAAGCTTATTTAAACCTTGGAGCAAGGATTTTTTTTGGCCTCTGTATTTATTCCAATCTGTAAATCAAACTGCACATTTTTTCTTGTTTAGACCTCTGAAAAAAGATCAGTAGGTCCCAAATTTTATTTGTGCCATCTAAGCAAAAACAGCTTTTAACAAGGTTGGATACAATGAATAATAATTGTAATTGATTCAAAATAAAATAAAAATAAAGGTAATTGATTTTTGAGCTATAACTGATGTAATTGATCAATTAATGTCAATTGTTAAAAATTATACCCCTAGATCTGGCAGTCATACATCATCCAATGAAAATAAACCTTTGATAGTTTATTTAGTTATACTTTGATACAGATATATAAAATAGTTATATTTGTGCAATTGTAATTGATCTTGAAATTGTGAAGTACAATACTAACTAATTAATTTGAAGAAAAATATAAAAAATTGTAATTGTTTCCATTTTGTGTAATTGAACCCAACTCTGCAAGCTTTTAAGCTACATTTTTTTTTTTTCTCTTTAGATAAACATGGATTTCAGCAGTTTGAATATGGGCAGGTTCTGTTGTGATCCATTTTAAAAATACAAAGGAAAAGTTAAAAAAGGCATTCGTACATTGACTAAAAATTTGATTGATCAAAATCCTGAATGGAAACTAACAAATAATTATAAAGCATGTGCAACCTGTCGAAATATACTAGCAAATCGTCCATCCCCAATGCCTGAATGTGAACCACTTGAAAAATCACCATCCACCTCAAGTGCCCCATCTGAGCTAGAAACCGTCGAAGATGTAGTTAAAATGCAGTATGAGCTTAGTAAATTCAATGCTTCATTGGCCACACTTGATGAGACCCCAATATAACCATGTAAACTCTGACAGCGCTGGCTGGTTACGCAAAGAGAAAGTTGAGGAAAGTAGTATCAGTCGTGAAAAGAAAGCTTGAACTTGCAACTAAACCAATTTCATGCAGTGACTCAGATGATACAGAACTGGAGATTCTTCAACAACTAAGAGAAATTTAATCAAGTGACAAATCGAAGTGAAAAACTGACAATTCTTACTATCCTACCAAAAAGATGGGCACAAGTAAAGATCAGAAAAGAATTTAAGTGTTCAGATTACATGGCTAGGCAAACAAAGAGTTTGGTGAGGTAGAGGGAGTGCTTTCAACTCCTAATCCACGTTTGGGGAAACGCCTGAATAGTGAAACTGCTGCCAAAGAAATTGACTTCTATCATTCGCCAGATGTGAGTAGACAAATGCCAGGGTTGAAAGACTGTTTCTGTAAAAGAAGCTGATGGTAGGCGGGAAAAAAAACAAAAATAAAATATATTATAAATACCTAATAACTGCCTCTTTTTTCATGGTTTCACCCAGCTAGACAAGAATCGGTTCTTATAACTCAATTGATAAAAATAAAGGAAGAGGTTATTTTAATATACTTGCATATTAAAAGGCAAATTGTCTTAAAAATAGCAGGCATTATAGATCTCTGAGACAAATCTAATGGTACTTTTCTCAACACTAGCTCAAACAGTTCCAAAGTTTGGTGGAAAAAGGTACTTGGTCAAAATGGAGGTAGGTATGGTCCACTGAAATGGCTGTAGTGTCTATACTAACTTAATCAACACTAAAAATCTTGTTCTAGACATGTGTACCCAAAATTGGGTGAAAGGAGAAAAAAAATCAGTTGACATCAAATGACCTACACAAGGTCAAAGGTCAAAAATAAGATCAACTTTTTTTTTTTACCACTGAGGTAAAATATGAATAGAAACAAAGTTGTAGATCTGCTTAAAAGCTTTAGAATAGTGTTTAAATGGTCTCTGAGTGCAATAGGAGCCGAGATATTTCATGTTGAAATATGGTATGACCTTGGAAATTGACTTTTTTTTTTTTTTACAAAACTCGAATGGCCATATATCCGGAACCATATGACCTAGTGTTGAAACAAGTGCCATTCTGTTTTTCTCACCGAGATCTATAAGTGTGCCAATTTTAAAAAAAATAGGTGATAGTCACGTTTTTTCGACCCAAAATTCTGTTGAACTGACATGGAATGACCCATACAAAATACAGAAGTAAAAACTAAAGCATACACGTACATTCCTTCATTCACCAGTATACTGGTGAATCCCAACCCCGACTAACATGGCTAAATTCCAAACTTGCTGCACTTTATACACCATGCGTGGTGGTGCTTCTGGGCTTTGTCAAAAATGAGGCACAAAGTCCCGAACTTACAAACATCAATGTACTTGCAGAAAAATTAGTAAAGCTAGATGATGTTGAGCCGGTGGCGCGGACGTACCTTCAACTGAAGGGTGCGTCCATGTACAGGTGGGTCATCCTCCTTCCCGTTGGACGGGGGCTCAGCCTCCTGCGGAAGTTGCCCCCTCGTTGGTGAGGGGCTCTTCAACTCCCGACAGCCCTGGCTGTTCGGGAAACGGGTCGGGCTAGGGAGCGGTCTGAATAGGGAAGGCTCCCTCCGTGCAGTGCTTCTTAATGCTAGGTCGATTAGGAATAAATTTTGCGAGCTACGGGCGCTCTTAGCATCAGAATAGTAGGATATCGTTGCTATCACTGAGTCCTGGATTCATATTGATCGTAGGGACTACGTTGGGGAGTTCGAGATTCCCGGGTATAGAATGTTTCACAAAGACCGCACCCGTGGGGGGGGTTACTAATATACGTGAGGGATACGTTGAGTTCGGTTGACTGCCATTTCCGATGGGAACGGGAGCTGCTTGGCGTCGATTTGAACGTGGGAGGGACGAACTATAGGTTAATCTTGCTGTACAGACCTCCGCATCTCTTCGAGGAGGATACAGCCTTGTGCACCGAACTCCGTAGCCTGCTAGGGGGACGGTGTGTGTAGTTTTAGGAGACTCCAACTGTCGCGGCATAAAGTGGGAAGACAGGGCTGCTGATGCCGAAGGGAGGAGGCAAGTTGACTTTGCTTATGAGAACTTCCTCACTCAGTGGGTCAATGGGCCTACACGAGGCGAAAGCGTTCTAGACTTAGTATTCACAATCGAAGACAACCTCGTCACGCCTCACCGTTGACGAATCGTTGGGCGGGGGTGATCACGGTCTGATTAGGTTCCGTGTGTGCGTCCCTTGGGTGAAGCGTAGTGACTAGAGGCAGTAAGCTCGATCTACGGCGGGCGGGATAGCGTAGGTGAGATGGGGTTAGAGGTCGGTGGCAATGTTGAGGAAGTATGGAGTGCATTCCGGGACGAGTTTATGGTGGTGGTGCAGTCTGCTGCCATACCCTCAAAACCGGCCACCCCTGCTTCAACGCAGCCTAAGTGGTTCAGTCGTGACATCGCTTCGGCTATCCGAAATAGGAAAGCTGCGTATAGGAGGGCGAAGGCCAATCGTTCCCATGAGAACACTGAGGCGTATGTCCGCCTGTGCAGGAAAGTGAAGGCGAAGGTTAGGCTAGCGAAACGTAACGAAGAACTACACCCGCGTCATCCCCGAGCTAGGCGTCAGGCACGAAGGTGCTGGCCTGGATAGTGTTCGGTATACCACGACAGTCGTTACCGATAGAATAGACAAACTGAGCGCGTTTAAGGCTCCTGGGCCAGACCAGTTCCTCCCGTGTTGCGGGAGGTGCGCGACCAGGTGGCTCCCCACCTGGCTACAGTCCAACAAATCGTTGGAGACGGGCCAGGTGCCTGGAGGGAAGCCAACGTGACCCCTATCTTTAAGAAAGGGGATCACGAAAGTCCAGGGAACTATCGTCCCATTAGTCTCACTTCGGTTGTAGGTAAATTATTAGAGGGGATAATAGTGGATAGGATCGTTGACCATTTGGATTCCTACAAGCTGCTTGGGGATTCCCAACATGGGTTGTGTCTCACCAACTTGCTCTAGTTTTTCTACGTCATGTTGAGTGAGTATGATAAGAGTAGGGCGATTGATATACTTTATCTCGACTTTCAGAAAGCCTTCGATAAGGTACCTCACCGCCGGTTAATGTCCAAAGTGCGCGCGCTGGGTATTGGTGGGGAAGTAGGTAGCTGGATTGAAAACTGGCTGAAGAATAGGCGGCAGAGGGTTGTAATTAAAGGGGCTAGGCTAGTTCGGGTTGGGCCTCGGTCACTAGCATGGTGGGGTTTCTCAGGGTTCCGTTTTGGGGCCACTGTTGTTTATCATTTACATAAATAATATGGACGGTGGCATCGTCAGCAGGATCGGCAAATTCGCTGATGACACGAAGCTTGGGGGCCAATGTTGGGACGCGCGAGGCGATCGAGCAACTGCGTGCGGACCTACGTAGGATAGGAGAGTGGTCCGAAAAATGGCAAATGCCGTTTAACTTGGGTAAATACAAGGTGATGCACATTGGCTACGCCAATCCCAAGTCGGACAACTCGATGTTGGGGAGTAATATCGAGGCGACTGATTTAGAAAAGGACTTGGATGTGCTAATTAGCAACGACCTTAAGTTTACCAAACAGTGCGTAGAGGTTGAAAAGAAAACCCAAAGTTGTTGGGTTATATCAGGAGGCAATTTCGATTTCGGAACAAGGAAATTCTGCTCTGTACAATTATCTGGTTCGGCCGCACCTGGAGTATGCTGTGCCACAAAGTTAATCCCTTCCGTTAGGCATATGGGCTACAATCGACGGTTACGCGCCCTGAACTTGTTTTCGCTGGAAACTCGGAGGCTGCGCGGTCAACTGATCGAGGTTTTCAAGCTCTTACGCGGGTTCAACGATGTCGATTTTAGAAGCATGTTTAGTTTAAATGATAACCCAACTCGCAACAATGGTTGGAAGTTGGATTTGAAACGGGTTAGGACTAGGGTGTGTGGGAATTACTTTACATATAAGATCTGTGACACGTGGAACAGGCTACCTTCAGAAGTTGTGAACAGTTCTTCTGTGGATCTGTTCAAGAAAAGGTTAGACCGAATTTTGCACACTATTTGAGGGTGTATGAATTTTTCCCTGGCACCCGTTACCATTGGTACCTCCTCGGTATGGGCCGCAAGGCCTTTTGAGGTACCACTTTTCCTTGTAACTCCCTCTCTCAGAGAGAGAGAGAGAGAGAGAGATATTTAAGACTTCCGTAACAGCAAAGGTCATATGCTGAAGGGGCCCTTCAACTTTACGTGGGATCTGAACCGTGAGTTGTTACATCATCTGGATGCAGAGGACTCGCCAATCTAACTACTACCCACACCATGTTGCGTAACTAAGCTGATTTATCTGCAGTGGTGTGCGCGTTACTTTCTACAGGAATGGCGTCACCGCTACCGTTACATTGACAAAAGAGTAACCGCTTCAGTTACTTCTATGGAAAAGTAACGTGTTACCATTACTTTTTAAAAAAGACTAAAGAGTAAAAAAGCCTTAATAATACCCAATTATACTCTACATGACCAAAAACTCAAATCAAAAGGTGGCCTGTCCAAAAAAAAAAAAAATCTTTTTTTTTTTTTTTTTTTAAGGTGTGGTGTTCGATTTCAGGAACACTAGTTTTTCAAAATTGGCATCCAACAGTCCTCCTCGTTTGGAGGAGCTAAAAAAAGTAACTTCGTTACGGCGTTACTCCCAACACTATGGGAAGCAGCGTTCCAACATGGCCATGATGTAATCCTTATTTATGGAGGAGGAGGAGGGGAATTACATATCTTCTAAAATCTTGAATTTTTCTTTTTTAATTACTAATAGTGGAGAATCTAGTTTTGAGTAACCTAAATTTTTTTTAGAGAGTTTAATAGACTGATTTAAATAATGTGGTCAGCCTTACGAAATTAATGCTTCATAATGTCATTATTTTAAGGAAAATAATGTAGTTTCATAAATTAAAGAACCTAAAAAGCCAATGACAACCTTGTTACAGTTATTACGTAGCTCCAGTACTTTTATCAGTGTCAAAACTAGTCCCAATTAGAATTCAGTTACCTTAGTTATAGCATGTACCAGAATCACCCGTTAGGCCTAGTCTTTCTCAACCCTTCATTGAAGGTAAGACATCTGTATGACATAATCATCACTCTTACAAAAAAAAATTTATTTCTATATCATAATCAGCACTGTATTCAATTGGTATATATAATCCTTTAGATTTTATCTAGCGAGTGAATACAACGCTTTTTTTAATTCCCACAATATAAACCTTCAAAAAATAAAACAACAAACCGTTTTCTTCTGCGTTCATCTTGCTCTGGTTTTGCATGGCGTTTAATAAAAACCTCGTCTTCTAGATTTTCAGTTCCTTCCATAACATAGAGACTGGTTAGAACTTTGATTCTCCATTTTGGTATCTGAGTACAAAATTCAATTAGATTTTTAATATATATTATATATACACAGTATGTTAAAATTTTTTTTGCGAAATCGGTCTTTTGGCAAATTCTCCGGTCAGTTTGCAAAGAAACTAAAACAATAGTAATTTTACAAAATGACCTTAAATGTTTGATCATTTTGCAAAAACACACAAATCACTCAATTTGCAAAAAACGCAAAAATCGGCCACTGCAAAATCACCAATAATCTTGTTGGGGTGTATTTGCAAAATCTCTTGTTCTAATACTGTAGAAGGTTCTATAGTATTAGAACGAGAGATTTTGCAAATACGCCGACAAGATTATTGGTGATTTTTGTGTTTTTGCAAAATGATCAAACATTTAAGGTCATTTTGTAAAATTACTATTGTTTTGGTTTCTTTGCAAACTAACCAGAGAATTTGCAAAAAGACCGATTTCGCAAAAACCCGTAACATATATAAACCGTCAATATATATATATATATATATATATATATATATATATATATAATACACACAGGATTCGAACCTAGGACCTCTAACTCCTTGGTTAAGGAAAGATGAAAGTTAATAACAACCTGGCACATATTTCATCACCCAAGAGAAACATTAGCGCTTCTACACAGAGAAGTATTTTTATTTGCTAACCACCTGCACTAAAACCAATCAATGGTACTTAATTAAAATCTGGATAATGCGAGCGTAACATATAAATGTAAATAAATGCAGGAACACACGCACTTTCTGCATATGTCACCTCGATCACCCAACTTAACCCCTTTGGATTTTTATCTATCAAGTTACGTTGAAACCCTTTTGTATCGTGACAAACCCAGGTATCTGGCAGAATTCCGTCAAAGAATTATGGAGGTTAACGAATATAGTTTAAACGCATTTGCTACAGAATATAGTTTAAACGCATTTGCTACACTGAAAAAAGATTAAAAATGAGAAGGCAATAAAAATGGGAAATTTGGAGCTAGCGAGACCTGAACGCGTGTCCTGTGGTTTCAGTCAGTGGGCTACTGATCATGTCATTCAGAAGCCCAAATATTCATTTGCATAAAGGCTAAAGTACAATATTTTCTCTTAAAATGTACTTAAGTTAGAGTAAGAGTATCTTAAAATAATTGTACATTCTAGAAGGTAGATCCTGAAAAATGTTACGTACAGTTCACTACTGCGCACCTCTGCATTTGAATGAACAGTTTTGGGGGTTCTGGATGGCGTGATCGGTAGCACGCTGACTCCGAAAGCACACGACGAGAGAGTGAGTCCCACTACCTCCAAATTTCCCACTATCTTTTTCCTTTCCATCAATTAGAAAGATCGATACAAAGACTTAATTCTAGCTCATGATGCATGAACTTATGATGATGCGCGTGTGTGTGAAGCTTCATTAATTTATGTTGAGCGGTTCAATAGTTAAAGCCCAAACACGAAAGTATAATAAACAAATGGATGGGCAAATTTTATGGTCAGGGACATAACTATATAAATCAAACTTTTCCAAAGAAACAAAGAGAACTAAAACAAATCTGAGAGAAAATTACCTACTGATCTATGGTATACTATATTATGTATTACAGAAAAGAATTACTCTATAGGTATCTATTGTATTGTACCAATTAGCATATTATTTTCACAACTGATATCAGAGTGAGGTGAATCTGGCTGTAAAATTATTATTTGTTTTTCCTTCAATACTTTAAACATGCTCCAAAAAGGAAAAAATCACCATCTTTTACTCCAAATTTACTTTTAACTTAATATCATCCATCACTGATATTTATGAAGAAAGCTTTGCTACAGAGGTGGGGAGTCGGAGTCGGGGCTTTTTTGAAGAGTCGGGAGTCGGTAAAAACGACCGACTCCCTACTCTTTGATTCAATTTCTATATGCCAACAATTTACCAGAATACTACTATGCCCTAAATAAATCTCTTCCTGAACTAATTCTAGATTCACATTTCCACATTTGATTTATTGTTCTGGTAAATCTTAGCAAATGAATTTCATATTTCTATTTTAGGATACTAGGTACCATATAAAAATTAGCAATATATTAATTATTAATTTAATTAGCCCCTATTAGTAATGAGTCATGGGCCTAGTAGAAAATCAGCAGTCTTTCAATATTTTAAGCTAAATGAGGATGAAAGTATTTTTGTTTGTCAAGTAGAAAAGAATGGTAAAGAGTGTAATGCAAAAATTAGTGCTTACACTCGGAAACATGCTAATGCTCCAACTAGAGCCTCAAACTTGAAACGCCATCTACGAAACAAACATCCCAATATTTATAAGGTTGTAGATCAGCATGATAAGGAAAGAGTCGGGAGTCGGAGTCGGTTTTTAAAAATACCGACTCAGGAGTCGGGAGTCGGGAGTCGGTTGTTTTTGGCCGACTCCCCATCCCTGCTTTGCTAACATCCAAAACCTCTATTTCGCATCAAGGAGGGGGTTAGACTTCAACTTCAATAGTCATCTGAGCCCAAGCAATTACGGAGGAGGTGGCTGGCCCAACTCCAATGGTGGAAGTCAAACCTATGCCTTCTCATTCTGAGTCCAATCTCCAACTGAGCCATCAATAAGGACTTGCATACCATAAATAAGTACCTTATGTTGTCCCGCCTTTTCCATACGAGAGATTTAAAAATTAATGATAGGATGTATATTTACCTCCACCTGAGTTTGTTCTTCATTTCCCGAGACTTCGAGGAAATCTACTGAGGAATGGGAAGGAAGATAATAGGATTCATTTGTTGTCAAGATACCTTTTCCTCTAATTTTTCGAGTTTCAACACCAGCTGAAATTATAGATAGAAACACTTAAAAATGCGTTAAAAATAATAAATAAAAAGCTAAAAATGTAATACCATTAAATAACAAAAAAATATATTCAAATTACCTTTAAAACTATGTTTCCACTTTTCACAGTCTGTTGAAATGGAACTGCTAATAGTGGGAATATTTGAATTTTGTTTTTCATCACTGTGTTGTGAAGAATCTTGTACGGTCTGTATGGAAGGAGTAGCAGTGTCTATTGTTTTAGTGACAAGATTCTGTAATGGCTCTTCATGAGAATCTTTAGATTTGTTCCGAGACCTCAAACTGTGATTGGTGATTCCTTCATCTTCAAATGGACTAAGGGAAGCTTTTTCTTTCTCTTCTGACTCTACATTTTTATTCTTTTTTTGAGGAACAACAACTACTTCTTCAATTAATGTCCTTTTGTTAGTAGGAGAGCGTGTTTTTCTATTGTTATCACAAGTTGATGGGCTTAAAGGAGACGGTAACTGATTACCAAGATTTGTTGTTAGAGGAACTTCTGTCACACTTTGAGTTACATCTTTTTTGGCACGCTTTTCTCTGGGAGAAACCCTAATAACTTGTGGAACTGGCGATATTGACTGATTAGAAATTACCTGCCTCGGAGACAGTTTCCTTAGTGAATCTCTCTTGGTAAGTTGACTGTCTGTTTGAACAAGAGCTTCTTCTCTAAGTACTTTTAAATGGGGGGATTTTTCATAAAAATTTTTCAAGGCTGGACTTCTGGCTGATGGTGATTTCTGACCAGGAGTTTTAGGACTACCTTCCGATTTTACAGAGAAGGGAAAAGATACATCATTTGAGAAATCTGTCTGAACTGAAATTGGAGAGAGCTCATTTGATTTCTTTTGGAGACTCAAGGAAACCCGCCTATCAATCCGTTCCAGACGAGCGCGTAACTGTAAAGGGAGATAAGGTTATGCAAACCATTCATTCATTTAAACTTTATTTAAATAATGCAATAAGCATGTACTAATGAGAAACAAGATGGCTATATAATACTGCGTATGGTACTATATAATATAGCTACAGATAGGCTAAATTAACAAATGGCTTGGTAAAGTTTATGATGTAACTGCTGGATAGGATAGTCCTATCTGAGAACCAGGAAATAGCTAGAATCTGATATTTATTTATTTTTTAAGTCTAGTTACAGTATAGATATAATGGCCTTTTAACATTTTATTAAATAATTACAGTACATTAAATTTCAGTATTCAAACAAAATAATATTTAAGTATGTGTATGGTACCAATTTCTAACAGTTATGCAATTACAGTATATACGTTTAAAAAAAAGTGCAAGCAAGATTAGCCTAATTAGTTATCCTACTTTAACTTGTATGTTAGACTAAACTAATCAATTGGTAAATCTGCTTCATGTTCAGACCTTCCAAACACTTTTTCTTGTTTAAAGTATCTGGCTCAGTATTAATGGAGTACAACAGGGGTTGTATGATGTTACCAGAATTGTTTAAGGTGTATATGAAAGCAAGAATACCTCAGAGAAGTACATCTGAACCTGGAAGAGAATGAGTAAAAGCTGTGGCATCTGATATTTGCTGATTACGCATTTCTTCTGGATGAATCAGAGAATGAATTAGCTAAAGAGAACAGTGACAAGTTTTACTGAAGATGTTAAAAGTACACTTGAAATTGAGAGTAGAGTGACATGGGTCATACGAGTCATGGGTGCAGTAAAAGCCTTGGTAGGAAGAAAGTGCTTGAGTGTAGATGAAGGCGTATTGGTGCCAACACTGATGTATGGATGCGAGATGTTTATTTAGTATGATACTATAGTTCACCATCAGAAACGAGAGTAAATGAGATGAATAATTTAAGAACTGTAACTGATGTAAAATGAATTGACTGGAGATGTTTGGGAAAGGTGTGGAATGAAAAAGTTATTGGAAAGAATGATTAATGAGGGAACTGTAAAAGGGTTTATAAGCATGTAGGTGTGAGACAGAGAAAGACTACATAAAAGATGAAATTGGTGAATGTAGCGAATGAGTGTCTGAATAAATGAGGTCTACCATATTTTATGCCTCATAAGACACTACAAGTGGTAAGATGCACCTTATATTTAGCAAAGAATATTTAGGAAAAAATATTTCGAAGATTTATCAGCCTGACAAAAAATATATTGCCATAACTTTATTAAAAGAACATTAAACAAAACAATAACATATGAGCCCTGAAGTGATTTTTTGAGATGTTTTTCAGGAAAAAAGTAGCGTCTTATGAGGCGTAAAATACGGTATATCAATGTGGTACAAGATTAAATGAGAAACAGGAATGAAAGCAATTTGTGATCTGTGTAAATGAAGAAACTTGTCTCACCTGACTTAGTATCATTAGAGGTACCCCCAACCTTGTCATGAAAGGTAACAATGGGGTTGAGGTTAGGGCAGTATTTTATTTCCAGTGGAGAATGGACAATGGGTTTTTGGATAATGTATGTATAAATGTACTTGAAATTACAAATATATTGATTTAAGTCCCTTGGAAAACTTAAAAGTTAAAATAAAGGAGCCCAATCAAAATGTAATGCATAAAGCTAATGTTCACAAATGAAGCATTACATTACTACTATAGACTATCATTTTAAGGCTAAATTGATCAACATTAAAACTTAAAACAAAAATTTAAGATCAAGTGATGCAATTAACTTGTGTGTGTTCCCCCTTAAAATCCATTGAGTCCATATTTTTTATTTTTTTATTTTTTTCCCCAACTTTTGCCAGTATTCAGCTTCATAGGTAAGGTACAAAGGCCTCATAGGTTACAACTTCTTTACACGTAGATTAGGTAGTTATTACTGTATTACTCGAAGGTAATGGGGCTATTAGCCTATTGCATTAAAATGTTTGAAAATTAGTATAATCAGACTAGTTCAAATTTATTTAAAGCTTTACAAGGAACAGATGAACAGGAACCTAGTTGAGATTTCTATTTTGCAAGGGGAACATTTTTAAATTTATAAAACAGAGCATCTCTTTTCGAACAGGAACATTTTTACTTTAGTTTTTGTAGCATTTAATAGGTGTAGCTTCACTGTAATAAGCCTCAAGAAAATATTTAAAGTTCACTACGTAAATAAAGATGTTATAGCTACTTTTCATAAAGGCTTAAAATTCTTAATACTTTATAAAAAAGGGAAAAACATTTTTGGTTGTAACTTTTATTACTATTTAAAAGACAAAATTAGCATTTTTTTTTTTAAATTACAGTAAAAATGAGAGAAGCTTTGATTATTTTTGTTTCCATCATTTAAATGTAACCCACTTCTATTATAAATTAAACCAACTGTACTGTGAATGATGAAAATAATAGGCCCTGTGGCCTAAACCAAAGCTTCTTTAGGCTCTGGCCTGAATTAAGCCTTAAACATTTGATAATAAATTAACTGCATCAAATTAATATACAGTATACATAATAATAATAATAATTACTACTAAATGCTACTATTATTATGGTTCATATAAATTATAATGCCAAAAAAAAAAACTATTTTCATTCTTATATACAGTATATATATTTTCCTTCTGTGAAACATTAATAATAATTAGAATGAAATGTGTAAGGAAAATCATAAGAAAATAATAGTCAGTTGGGATCTAGGTCACACGAGAAGCAGTGTTCCTTGGAAGTGAAGTTCTCAAGATAAGTGTAGAAGTTTTTATTAAAACTATCATTGTGTGTAGTTTGTTTTATGTAGTTTCTACTAGACTATCACATTTGTATTTCCTTTGTGTAGTCATAAGGCTACCAAAATAAAAACTAAGTAAAATTACTCTCAGTCCATCCATCTTCTATCGTTATTTATTTTTTGTTCTTTAGTCAAAACTTAAGGTGACTGAGGTATTTATCAAAAGTAGTTCGATAAAACATCTGAAGCCATTTGTGGCGAAAATGTTTTTGCGATGGCAGAATTAACTTTGACAAACATCTTAGTTTTAATCATATTATTATAGCAAGATAATTCTCCATGCCACACTTCACACACTACCAAAATGTGGTTTGACTGTAATGAGGTAATGCTTCTCAACTGGCCCCACAAGTCACCAGAACTAGAGCCAGATGAAAAATGCTCATTAATAAATTATCTACACTCGAAACTAATGGAAAAATGACACATGATCAGCAGTGACACTCGTAAGTAGCTTATGAACAGTACACCTAGAAGGGTCCTAGGCATGATTAATTAAAGTTAATGGAAGATATACATAGTATGAATTGTTTTCTTAAGCACAATTAAATCCTATAATTAATATTATTCTTTCATTATCCCATATGTAAGTAAATGTAAAGGATAATGAAAGAATAATCTTAATCAAATCATAGGATTTGCGTTCATGTATACAGAGGGTTGACAAAAATAGAGAGACACCATCATGATTGTCCTCAAGAACGAATGGCAAAGTTCATCAATGGAATGCCAGAATGTGCATCAGCTTTACATAATGGAAAGGGAAAAGCAATGCGATTCTAAATATATTAATTCAATAAAAATGTTATTATTTATTGACTTCTATTATCAAATCAAGAACTATAGAAAAAACCAAAGGTGTTTTTTTTTAATGCAGGAATGAGCAGCCAAGGGTGAATGCCTTCAAAAATGCCCCCAATAGAAGGAGGAGAGTGAAAATTAAGGTCCAGAGTTCTTGAGATGTCTAGATACTCTGCGCTTGAAAGATCAGAGGTCAACCTTCCGTACGTACTTGAGGTTTGTGTGTGTAAGAAATGACGTAAGTGTGGTCAAGTATGTGATAATTCATGGGTGTAGTGGAGTAATTTCCTATGGTACTGGGAAATGCTGTTAAATATCATAATTTCACAAATTCTGAAACATTTTTATTTGTTTAAATTTTCCCAAATATGTAATCACTCGCAATTGTAATCAGTTATGGTACTTAATTAAGTATACAGGCTTTATTTAAAATAACTGGTAACTCTTAGTTATATTAAAGAAAAAAAATCATCAATGCAGCAGATGAAGTATCTTGTGATACTTTATGCATTAGGAACATGAAGCTACATTCTTCTTCAAATTTGAATATCTCTGCACACTTTATGACATGGTCAGTGTCACTGTTAAACTACTCTCAAACAGAAATTAAAAATAAACTAGTTTAAACAATACCCTATTAAAAAACTCACTCAAAATTAAATTAAACTAAAGAAATGTCTTATTATGTTAACAGAGTCAACTGTGAAATACACTTGTTCAAGCCTTATATTAAATACGATATTTTTATAAAATATTTTCATAAAATTTTAAATTAAAATAAGGCAAAAAAATTGTTGAGCTACACTTAAAAATCAGAAAGATGGTTTATTTGGGCAAATATACACAAATTTAAACAATTCCTCTGCTGTGCCTTGGTGGTGTAGTGGTTAGCATCACTGACTATGAATCCATCAGCTCTGGGTTTGATTCCTAGTTAAACAGATGGTGTGCAGCTTATCCAGCTGTTCATCCTTCCAGAAAAAATAAGTTGTTAGATAAATGGGTACCCTGGGTGGCCTAGTGGTTAAGATGCTGGGCTGCTGATTATGAATGAGGTTGTGAGATTGAGTTTCAGCAAGGACTTAGTAATTTCTTACCACCCATGTGAGTCATGGTTCGCATTCCACATTAAGCTGTAGGTCCAAGGCGGAGCAGCAAGCTTTGACTTTTGTCAGAATGAACAATTTGGTGGAAACAAAGCCAAGGTTAACCAAGGAACAAACAAACACTTCTAAAATAACATAGTAGAAATGTGGAGCCATCATAAGGTTAGTGAATGCTATAGGGAGAGCTGTGAAGGTTCCATGACAAATGAAGCAAAAAATATTAAATTGACAACCAACCATCTCAGATTTTGTTAATTTTTGGTGTATAGTGTTAGTTTATAAAAGGAATTCATCCGTCAGAATCTCAGCTCTGTATGACCATTGGCTCAGGAGTTATGAAGGCGGTCAAGGTCAAATTGAGATTTTTTGGATGGTCAAAGTGAGGTCAATAATTGTAATAGATCCATGAAACTATCTATATATTTTAAGCCAGAAAGAAGTGTAGAATCCAAAAATGCAATAAAAATAGAGAGAGGTAAATTAGAAATTTTTTTTATCTTTCTGACCTGATACTAATTGACTGAATGACCTTCAAATGCACTGCACTGATACAAAGAAAAATTCTTAACCTTTTCACTCATTGGGTACACAATTGTGTAGTTGAAATATAAACCATATTGATTCTTACGTAACCACAAATATGGTAAACAGTAAATTTGCCTTTATGTCATAATTTGTGAGCAAAAGGGTTAATAAAAAATAAAGCTATAAGAATATTCTTTCAATTTATGCAATAAAAATTTACCTTATTGACCATCCAGACTCCTCTTCTTGTAGGTTGAACAATGGTTAGTTTTATGATTTTTACCTCAAAATATGTAATTTGATAAAATCTATTTATTGTTACCTATTAATTTCCTATAATTTTTCTTATATATCATCAAATATATATACAGTCGCTCCCGCCATTCATGGGTATTTCATTCTGCAGAGACCCTGCAGTGTGAAATCAGCAAACCACATTACCAAGGTTTAATGGGAAAAGGGGGGGGGGGGGTATGTGTATGTGACTGGGGACCCCCAGACACTCTCATAAAATATGAATAATTTTTTGGGGCAATAAAAACATTAATATAATTTTAATATACAAAAAGGTAAAAATCTAATAAATTTGCTGACCTATTTTAGTGCACAGACTATCTGCAAAATCACTTTGTTTATGAGAGTAAATAGTTAGAAAATGGTTTTCTGCTGATACTGTATTAGAGAAAATGTACCACCAGAGGATTTGTGAGGGGTGATGCAAGTATTATAGTAAGAGCACCTTCAAATTGGAAACAGATGCTAAATGATCAGGGACAGTACAGGACTTGCTCCCAGTTGTGGCACTGCTCTGATATATTAATCTTATTTTTTGTTGTGAGGAAATATATCCATGCCTGCTTGTGTGTGTGTGCACTTTGCACCTCTGTGGCCACACACATTAAATTTCATCTGGTCACTAACCCACCAATATGTGAAATTTGCACCCACAAACCGTGAAAAGGGTCACAAATGGTCAACCACCAACAAAGGAAATCTGAAAATGGTTGGGGATGGGGACTGTATTGATATTTCTTTATACCTAGTACTCTTGTATAAGGACCTCATTGACTATGTTGTTTGTAACACTGAAAACAGAAATTGTATGCTCCAAAAATGTGTACAGTGTCAAAGTGAAGGAGTCATTGCATTTCTTGATGGATTGGATTCTGTTGAGGATGCAGAAAGCAACATATTTACATACAAACAATGGATTCCAACAGACAGAACAACTCTTATTGATGTCAGTGAGCCTCTAGAAAATTATAAGAGTTCTTTAGCAAAGAGTATTTGTGTCCTGACAAGACATACTTATGTGGCCAATGCACAAGCAACATTTCTTACAAACCTTAAAGCCAATCTTGTGTTAAATGATGGCATCCTTCTAGGAGACTTTTCTGACTACTATTCATTTATTGCGCAAGATGCAGGTCAAGGTTTCCATTGGGAAAACAGTCAAGCAACAACTCATCCCTTTGTGTTCTACTACAAACCTTGCATTAATAGGCAACTTCAAGTAAAAGTTATTGTTTCACTTCTGCTTGTCTATGCATTCTTGAAGCAACTCATCCCTATGCTCAAGGAAGAGGCCCCACACCTGCATAAGATTCATTACTTTACTGATGTGTGTGGTCATGGAGGACAATATATATATATATATAAAAAAATATAATTTTAACAATATGTATCACCACAAAGATGATTTTGTGCTGGATGCAGAGTGGCATTTCTATGCCACTTCGTATGGCAAAAGGCTTGTGATGGAGTTGCAGGCATGGCCAAATGAATGACAGTGAAAGTGAGTCTTCAGCAACCTCTGAATGATCAAATCCTCACGCCACTTGACATGAGGAGGTTTGTGGAAGAAAAAAGATACCAACACGAAATTTCTGTACTTGTCAAAAGAAGAAGCCCAGGAAGTAACAATGTTTTTGGAAGATTTGCAAATTCAGTAACCATCTCTGCTATTTATAAGCTTCATAGTTTTGTACCTTTAAGTCATACACAGTTGGAGGTTAGTGAAATTTCTTCAGGCTCTACAAAATTCATCACAATTGTAAAGCTGTTGGAAGTTGAATATGAGCAACATCACATTCCTACTGAAGCAATCAGTACTGGGAGATATGTAGCCTCTGTATATGATAAAAAAAATTTGGTTTGGTCTAGTTGTTGAAAAATCTGAGGAGTTTGGTGATTATATGATAAATTTTCTGCATCCATCAGGAAAAAGTAATAAACATGCTTCTCCTTCAAGGCCAGATCTCTGGTGGATCCTGCCATCTGATATTATCCAGACAATGACAGCTCCATAATTGCGAAGTGGAACATGGATTCAGTATGCTTTCAGTGATGATGAGATGCATGCAGCCGAGTGTATTTATGAACACTGCATTAAGTGTAAATGAGATTTAATTGAACCACTTTCCTGGTAATTAGGAATACAAATGATAAATAAGACAAAAAATTATATCTACACTTATTTTTGCATTAAATGAACTAAGATCCTCAGAATACACCTAATACCTATTATTAAATGAAATTAAAACCACAAAAATCACCATTGTTTAACCTCCTATACAACAGCCTAGATGGTCAATACGATAAACTTTTATTTTATAAATTGAAAGAATATAGTTATAGCTTTATTTTTTATTAATTTTTTTTTTGTATCAGTGAACTTGAAAGTCAATCAGTCAATTATTATTGGGTCACAAACGTCAAATTTTCCTTGTTTTTAATGCATTTTTGGATTCTACACTTCTTTCTGAGTTCAAAAATATATAGTTTTATGGATCTATGACAATTATTGACCTCACTATGCCCATCTAAAAAATCTAAATTTGACCTTCACACCTTGATTTTGATAACCATAACTCCTGAGCCATTGGTCATACAGAGCTGAGATTTTGACAGATGAATTCCTTGTATAAACTAATCATATACACCAAAAATTAGCAAAATCTGACAGTCAGGTGTCAAGCACTGACCCGTCTGTCCTGGAACTACCCATGACTGATTTGGGTTTTAGATAGAGCAAGAATTCAAGCCAATGATCTCTAATATGACACTGCATTAAGTAGGTCTAGGTACTGAACAGGGTTTCCCTCTTTTTTCAATTTTCTCATTATGGTATTTTAGGTGGAAAATCCTTATATTTCTCAGTTATTTCCATATATATATATATATATATATATATATATATATATATATATATATATATATGTTTTATTTATTTATTTATCTACCTACCAGTAAAATACTGTAGTTCACAAGTAGGCCGCAGTAGAAGATCGCTAGTCTGAATATCTATAGTCCAAATTCTCACACATTTAAGATTCCTGCCATGAGTTTCCAAATGCCACCACTCCATTTTCCATGCACTGCCATAGCCCAAGCCATTGCTTGGTCATTTGCATATATTTACATATAGGCTATTACAAACAAATAAAATTTTAAAAACACATCAGGTATACAAAAACACCTCTGTTTAGTTATAAAATGTTTGCACCCCTCAATCTGGGCCCATAGGAAACACAGTGATCTATAGTTTTAAAAAATTGGTAATTCAAACACTGCTCAGTCCTAAGGAATTCAGACTACCGATCATCTGCTGTACTAGACTAACTGTCATAAAGGGACAATTTTAAGAAGTTAAGGACAATGATACAAGAAATGTGGAAGCTACTTACATTTTTGTTCTCTTCTTTGAGAGCTTTGATAATTTTATCCTTAGAGATTAACTGCTCAGCTTGTTGTTGAATAAGATCCAAATGTAACAAATTTAATTCTTTTAAATGCTGAAATTCAATGTCCCTACCAATTGATATTTTGGAGTCACCACAATCTATATACATATGATCAAAATCAACAGCCATTCTGTCAGAATATCTCTTTTTCCATGCACTATTCAAATTTAAATTCTGAAGAGCTTTTGAGCCTTGACTTTTATTAGACTGTAGAATCTGTCTAGGCCTAGGCTTTTTTGAGTGCCTAGATAAAATTGTTTCTGATGATAAAAAACCACGAAATTCTTCAACAGGTCTAAATTTGTCTTTCTTCTCTGTTTTAAAATGTTTATTTTTATATGAATCACACAGAGTTTGGATTGTCCTAGGCCCAGAATTAAGTTTATTTGGTCTCTCTCTCAAAACTCTTAAAGTTTTACTGCTTAATTTATTGCAATTAGCATCATTAGGCCAATATAATGGTAGTTTTTTTGGCATGACTAAGTATGAGAACTATGGAAGTACTGTATATTTTGCTTAATCACTTGGATAGGGATTCATATTAGTTGTATCAGACTTAGTTATGCTGTTTTAAATGAAAATATATAATTAATGTATTAAAGCTTTAATTCTGCCAAACTTTATATGAACCAACTATATATATAGTATGCAAGTTCTATGCCTGCATCTGTATGGTATGTAAATATAATATAATCTAATATAAAAAATATACCATATTTCCCAGCGTATAACACACTTTTTTTCCCCCCCAAAATACTCCGAAAATCACCCTGCGTTAAAATTAACTTGTTAAAATTGTACATATGAAGTGAGGTAGGAGGTATATTTTTTCCTAAAGTTTTATTTTCCTAAATTTTCTCTTCAAAATTAGGGTGCGCGTTATACACCGGGAAATACGGTAATTCATTCTACCATGAAGATAGTGATTAAGAAGAAATATTGTAATTCCAAACTAATTAACAAGCTTTTATATATCCTGAAGCTGTAAAGAGCCTCGTTCAATACCAGTAGCAAACTATGAATGAATGAATGAATGAATGAATGAATGAATACCTAAATATAATAAGTTGCTTATACAAAATGGGCAGAACACCAAGACTATAATTTCAACAAGGCAAAAACTGAAAATAACTAGTTGTACAAATAACTTCACTGGCCAATGTGGGGCTAGCTTAGCTTAGAGAACACTCATTCTTTAAGCAAGTTTCTGAACATAATTGAGTTCAAGAGTTACAGTAAAAAGAGCTTATCATTTAACCTACTGTATAGCGTATAATATACATACACAGTGTTGGTGACAGAGATAGGGTGGAAGTTTTTTTTAACTCAATGCACAAAAGATTTAATTTTATTTTTTAATTTATTGCTGTATTTAGCAGAGAGAAAGCCGAACAGTTTGTAAGAATTTACAGATACCGGTATTAGAGGAGGATTCACTAACTGGCAATGGATAAAATATTGTTATACAGTATATGATAATAAAAACCCACTCTAATAGACAGAGTTTATTTCCACAACAGTTTCAATGCCCACTGGCATCCTTTTCTGTATCCACCTGAAGAGGATGCCAGTGGGCATTGAAACTGTTGTGGAAATAAACTCTATTAGAGTGGGTTTTTATCATCATATTTTGACCTTCACATAGAAGTGGTTTTTCACATTTATACAGTATATACCAATAACAAAATAGTGATAGTAATGATCATTTGTGTTATGGTCAAGTAATGACATAAGGGTCATTCCAGGACAAATCATGCAAAAAAAAAAAAAAAAAAAAAAAAAAAAAAAAAAATTGTAACCACTCTGACTTGGATTTTTCTCAAATTTGGTAATTTAGGTTGTTTTTACGCAAAAACATGAAATCTCAAGTTTTAGCGCAATCAGAGTAATGGTTCAAAAGTTATGGGCCCCCTAATTTTTGGGGTGGGGGCTGGCCCCTTAATGTTTAAAAGTCCATAACTCAGTCCCTAATTGAGCTAGGACAAAAATTTACAAATAATTTGAAAGCTCAAATCCTAAAGAATAATTGACTAAGTAATAAAATGCATTTAATCAAATAGTTAAAAAGTTATAGCAGTTTGAATATTTGGGGGGGGGCCCCCACCCCCTGATACAGATATTCAAGATTTTTTTTTTTGTCATTTTGTACCTCAATTACTCTTCTATACGACTTAGTCAATGACAGTGTATTTTTTACCTTTAAGTTGTGTATTTTTTTGCACTTTATTATAAGGTACTTTGCTAGTGAAAAGATGACACATTAGCCCAAGTTCAAGAATTGGGCTATACTAACTATATAATATTTTTGTCCTAACTATATATATTGCACACATACACACACACACATTATTAAAATAAGAGAGATAATTTGTACTGCCTGTTTGTAAGGTAGAGTGGTATCACACTTGTGTAGTCATGCTACAACTTGTCACAGCAAAATGAGATTGTCTGAGGGCTCCTTCCATTAGCATGAGCCTTGGTTATTAAGGGTTCAGTTTGCCTTTTGTGACCACATGATAAACACTGCTCATATATGGTATCTGCTTGCCATATTATTTTAGTGCCTTGCCTATATTGGCTGTGCTTGTGTTTGCCTGTTATCATTAAAAATCATTAACATTTAATATTCCTCCTACTTATTACAGGAACTGAAGCTAATATATAAATTTTAAACATGTCTTACCATTTAAATGAAAATGAAAAGGTTTATTGGCAGACTATAGTCCATATGACAAATATTATTAACAAACTGTTCCGTAAGATTAAATGAAATTGAAGAACCTGATAAATTATTTAATGATGTTTTTGGAACTGAGTCATCTACAAGTACCTCTTCATTTCAAAGCAGTCCAGAAAGTACACATTTGCAAACTGACAATCCTGGTGAGATCAGTGATATTGGAATCTGTAGAGATCAAACCAAGAACATTCTTGAAGAAATGGAGATTTCGCCAATAAAATTCCTTAAGTAGTGTATGAATTATAATTTGGGGACTTATTTTTGAAAAGTATAGTTATCAGAAAATGCATTAAATGAGTTTTAAAAATCATCTAAACTCTTTATTTTTGTGTATAGCTACATTGTTTCATAGGTTATCAAAATAATGCAGTTTTATCAAACTTGTAAACATAACATTCTTTAACAATTTAAGGAATTGCAAAAAATAGTTATGTACAATAAATGAATTCTGATTAGTTATTAAATTACGAAAATTTGTTGCTGTAACTTACAGTAATTCTAAATTTTGGACGATGCCTAATTTCAGATGGTCTGAACACTGACAGGATATCTAAAAAAGCATCAGACAAATATGACAAGTGTGTATCTACTTTCAAAAAGAATTTTGAACAGTCTTTCTCAGCATCTGTAGATGAGGGAGTATCTACATCAGAGATATTATGCATGGAAAAAGAATTGGAAATGTAAGGATTGCTCAAATTCAACTAAATTAGTAATGCATGGTCACAATTAAAGACTCTTGACGTACCATACAGTATATAATTTTAGACGTTTTAAATTTCAATAGCCTAACTTTTCTTCAATATCATTCTTATGTACAGAACACAATCACACCATTTTAGCAATGTCTAAAAAATATCCATGGAAGGTAGATATTCTTATATTTTTCTATTTAGGTCCTGATCTTAGAGTATATTAATTAAATTAATAATCTCAATTTAAGAAAATTCTGATATTCATTACCTTTTATTTATCTAATTAGGTACAAAACTATGATGAGGGAGCTCGCTGAAGCATTCAACTCTACAACTTCCTACCAAAGAAGGTTGCAGATTCTTACTTTATCCCCATACATGATCTCAAAAACACAAGAGTTCTTTGTGGCTAGTAGATAGATATCTTACTGATAAAGCCAGGAGCCTGAAGGAACAGTATGGAATATTGCCAAATGTTCCTAAACACAGTAAATGAAAAAAGATAAGTGATGAAACTATTTCTAATGTGACAGCTTTTTGAGAGGACCCAGAATTTAGTCAGTGTATATAGGAAAAAAGGACTTAGTCCAGGCAATCTAGAGCAAAAATAGCTTCAACCTGGGCAAAATTGCTTCAGAAGCTTTCTAAACTGTTTCCAGCTCAGGAACCATTGCAGAATAACATATCCAAAATCCAACAAAATTGGACCCCGGGAACACCCCCAAAAATGAAATTCAAAATGGCGGACTGGCAGTTTCCTACGAAATACAATAAATTTTAATTTCGCTTTGTAGAGAGGGTTATGACATTTTTCTTGATCAGTAAAATGTTTTAAAACACATTTTCATTTCTAAATTAACCTATATGACACTAAAAATTGTATTAGGCGGCTAGTATTAAACTATGACGTCAGGTAATGTAAATAAAATATACTGTATGGAGTGTATGTGAGAATGGACATTGCTACATCTTTATAAACTTATATTATATACAACTCTTTAATTCCTACTACCCACTATCAAATCTGCGTATTTGTGCTTGTCATTTTCTTTAAAACTGTTATTATGTACTCCTTTTAAATACTGCAACAGTTTATTAATTTGTGTTTTCTGTTTCAGACTGACTCGGTGTGCATCCGCCTTCAAGAATGCAGACCCCTGAAGAATTGTGCGTGATTTGTAAGGGGAAATTGGACAGCGGACAGGAAGTGGTTCACATCTCGCAAAAAGGAGCAGATGGTATAAATGCATCCAGCCGCAGCCGTGGAAGCGATGTTGTTGCAACAGCTGGAATAAGTGTTCACGTTGTATGTAGGAAAAGGTTTACGGATAAAAAGACCATTGAAATAAAGAAGTGACAGACCGCAGCCGAGGCAATACCAAGGAAAAGTGCTCATTTTCATGAATACGCATTTTCCAGTGCTACTCACTGTTTGTTTTGTGATACCTTTGTGGACTTTTTTTCCAAACACAAACCAAAATCAGAGCATGGCAAAATAAGAACTACAGAGTTCTCCGAAACCATAAAAAGGTGCTGTGAAAGCCGCTGCGATGAATGGTCATTTAATGTAAAAGGCCGTCTGGAGTATTATCTTCGTGATCTTCCTGCTGCAGATTGTGTCTACCATCACACCTGCAGCGTAAATTTTCGAAGTGGAAAAAACATTCCTCGCGCATACTCCTCCGACGATCATGATTCGAAGAAAGGGAGACCAACTAATGAAGAGCAACACCAAGCATTCCTTCAGACCTGTGCTTACCTGGAAGAGAATGATGATGAACAACTGTTGATTGGAGACCTAATTTCCAAAATGGAGGAATATCTTCAAGGAAGTCAGAGCTCTGTCTACGAACGCAGGCACATGAAGAGAAAGCTTTTAGAACGTTACGGAGACAAGATCATAATATCAGGTGAAAGTGGGAAGGCAGATGTAGTAACACTACGAGAGACAGCTAATGAAATTCTTATAGATTATCACAAAGTCGAAAGAATGTGATATAGATATAGAGCTACAGAAGATTTACCTAGTAGAAGCTGCTGCAAAAATAATCAGAAGTGATATCAAGTCTGTCGACTCGCCTAGAAAAGATGTGTATCCATCTCCAAATGACATCACTGCAGAAAGTGCTCTTGATTACATTCCCAACAGTCTGAAATTGCTATTATCAAAAGCATTTGCGGGACAGAATGCTTCAAGAAAAATAGGTGCAATTGGGCAGAGCATTATGCAAGCAACCCGTCCTAGAGGATTACTATGTCCACTACAGATCGGTTTGTCGGTTCAGCTACACCACAACTTTAGGTCAAGGTACCTTATTGACGTTCTCCATCAGCTGGGTTACTGTTCATCGTATGCAGAAGTAACAAGATTCGAAAGAAACGCGGCGCTGGCAAGTGGGTCTGGCTCTTTTACTGTTGATGAAAACACTGCAGTCCTTCTAGCAGCAGATAAGTCGATCATGATGTCTGCACTTTGGATGGGAAGAATACCTTTCATGGAATGGGTATGATTGCCGCAATAACTCCGAAGATCAAGATCCACCCTTCTATTCACAGGCGTAATGTTGGTGACAATGACATTAAGAAGATTGCAACCGTTGACATTAGGGAATATAGACACGCGAGAAGCATGTTGAGGGACATCTCATTCCGCGAACTTCCAGTACCCACTGCCACCATAAGTCGACTTAGTCTTCTCTGGCAGATATCTTCAGCAGAAAGATCAGGTCCAAGTTGGTCCGGAACAATGCAGGCAATTCACGGTGGATCAAGTGTCTCACATCCAGGTGTGGCGTCGATCACGTTCCTTCCCATCATAGATATGTCGCCAACTGACATGACCTGCATATTTTCGACATTACTATATTTGAGCAAGATAGCATGCGATCAAAAAGTCCCATGCATTATTACCTTTGATCAGCCTTTGTTCTGGAAAGCTTCCCAAATCATCAATGAACAGAGAGACCTGCAGGACATTGTTTTAATGCTGGGATCATTTCACACTCTGATGAATCTTTTGGGAACAGTCGGTACTCTTATGAATGGTTCAGGATTGTCTGAAGTACTTCAAGAAATATACGGACCAAATGCCGTGCAACACATGATGTCTGGAAAAGCTGTTTCAAGAGCGATACATGGTCATATGATAGTAGATGCAGCTCTTAGTACCTTACTAGTCGCAGACGTTTTCCCTCGTAATGAAGATGGAACTCCTCATGACCTCCATAAGGAAGCTTGTGACCTGCTCAATGATGTTATGACCGCCAAACAATCAGTTGAGGATGTGGAATCTTCGAATGC
Source organism: Bathynomus jamesi (assembly GCA_023014485.1). Taxonomy (NCBI): domain Eukaryota; kingdom Metazoa; phylum Arthropoda; class Malacostraca; order Isopoda; family Cirolanidae; genus Bathynomus; species Bathynomus jamesi. The sequence goes on along the minus strand of JAJOZX010007110.1, from coordinate 149,646 downwards.
ATTGTCTCAGATTGCTACCACTTTGGATGCGAAGAAAACTGACCTACAATCTACTTCGCAAACAAGTCAACTCTGGTTGGAATATCAGCGAATGATCAACATTGCACGTTCCTTGATAACAGCAGACAGAACCGGCTCGTGGGATTTGCACTTGCAAGCTATGCTGGAGACCATCCCCATAATTGCAGCAGCCGGACATCACAATTACCTGAAATCGATATACCTGTACCTGCAGAAAATGTTAAGTTTGCCTTCTGAAAATCCAGCCGTTAACAAAATGTTCCAGGAAGGTAAGTTTGTGGTAAGAAGAAACGACAGATTATGGGCTGGACTCGGCACAGACCTGGTGATAGAACAAGTACTAATGCGTTCCCTGAAAAGCAGAGGCGGACTGACACGCGGAAGTGGATTTACAGACATCCAAAGGACAACATGGCTCTTTTCTATGCCTCTGTGTTCCACTTATAACTTAGCAATGCAGGAATACACCAGAGTTTTGTTGGAAAGTAGTGAACAGCACAAGGAAATGAGGGGAAGTAGACAAATCAGGGACAGTAATGACATGAAGAAAGTACTTGAACGTCTGGAATCCTTATCCCCATTCCATTCTACCTCGGTTGCGATAACAACCCAAGTACCGGTAATCTATCCGATGATAGTGATGAAGAGGATTAATTTCTGTATGTTTGTGACCAGGTATCACTTCTTCTGTAATGAACATAACTTGAAACTGGGAAAAAAATAATTGTTGTATTATTGATTATAAAAATCTGTAAAAAGCTATATAACATTATATTTGCATAATAACTGGTTGTGTTGTATATTGTTGAATTATTTAAAACATTACAACTGAAAGAAAAAGCATCAAATGTATCTCTATAAATAAAAGCGTAAATTATATATATTTTTTTTTCGTAGGAAACATCCAGTCTGCCATTTTGAATTTCATTTTTGGGGGTGTTCCCGGGGTCCAATTTTGTCGGATTTTGGATATGTTATTTGGCAATGGTTCCTGAGCTGGAAACAGTTTAGAAAGCTTCTGAAGCAATTTTGCCCAGGTCTAACTACAAATTGCCTGGACTAACTGTGTTAGTGTCAGAGATAAAGATAGAAACAAAATTTACAAACAAAAGCATCTCTTACTCAGTAATCTTAGGTATAAAGAAACTGATTCAAGTACAAATTTTTCAACATTTGCAGCTCTTAGACCCAAATGGTGTGTTATTGCTGGAGGTACAAGTACACACTCAGTTTGCATTTGTATCTATCACCAGAACCCCAAATTAATGGTTTCAGCAATTGGTGACAAGGACTTGACATCATTCATTGATTCAAAAAAGTGTCTGCAATGTGGAGAACATTAAATGTATATTACACCAGTGTAGAGAATGTCCTGGTGTTGCTGGTGTAGATAACTACTTGAATACATTAAATGTACTGACTTCCAGGGATTCAACTGAATATGACCAGTGGACCAGCACTGACAGGGCAACTTTGTCAAATGTAACTGTTACAGTGGAGGAATTCATTGAAAAACTTTCAGAATCAATTTATTCTCTTACTCATCATCATTATATAACCAAGAGTCAAAGCCTCTACATGAAGACCCTTAAGCAAAATCTCAGTGAAGATGAAGTTTTAGTACTGGGAGACTTTTCTGAGCATTCTGGAGCATTTGCGGGGTTATGTTATCTGCGGCAGTTCGTATACGTGTACGTAAGTTTTCAAGATTCGTAATCTTCGTCTGATAGATGTGCGATTTGATAAAGCCCCATGCAAAGAAATCTAAAGGGGTTAAATCTGGTGATCTCACTGGCCAAGGTCTGTTGCTTCCGCGTCCAATCCAGCGATTTGGAAAACGTCCATTTAGATAATCCTGAACAGTTTTGGCATAGTGACAAGGAGCACCATCATGTTGATAGATGACGGTACTAACAATCCTATCCCCATCGTCTATCAACATGATGGTGCTCCTTGTCACTATGCCAAAATTGTTCAGGATTATCTAAATGGACATTTTCCAAATCGCTGGATCGGATGCGGAAGCAACAGACCTTGGCCAGCGAGATCACCAGACTTAACCCCTTTAGATTTCTTTGCATGGGGCTTTATCAAATCGCACGTCTATCAGACGAAGATTACGAGTCTTGAAAACTTACATACACGTATACGAACTGCTGCAGATAACATAACCCCGCAAATGCTCCAGAATGTGTTTAGAAATGCTGTGGAACGATTTGAGCTGTGCAGGGATACTGATGGGTGTCACGTCAAATCCTACTCTTAATTATTTAAATGTTACCACTTTATCATTTTATGATTGAATTCCATATAATTTCCAAGTGCTTCACAAAAATAGATCCTGACTTTATGTACACCCTGTATAAAATAAGTGTACACACCAAATTTTACCTCTGTCATCTCTAGTTACCATAACTACTCAAAATGAGGTTATTAATTAATAGGGCCCGGATGTTTAGGCACGAATAAACTACAAAATAGGCAGGCAAAATAAAAAATAGAAAAAGGCACAAAAAAGGCACTTATTTTCTTACAATTCAAACAAAACATCAACACATGAAATACAAAGAAAGAAAAATTGCATGAAAAGAATGTTTTTATTGATTGCAATAAATGACAAGAAATTTTTTTTTTTTAATTTTACGTTTAATTTTACACTTTTCGATGCACTGACTTTAGGCACTGTGACATGTGCGTACAGCAGAAAACAAATGACCATGTATCACGCAGGGTCCTACGACGAAACTACAGTTGCCAGTTAGGAAATAAATTCACAAATGTAAAACAATTAACCCTTAAACTAGTTGCATTAAGCATTATCATAATTTCAATCATATTTAGGCTAATGATAACATCATATTTTAAAATCCTTTTATAATTAATGAAAAAAATGTGGAAAAGGCATTTTATGGCATTTTGCCTGAACATCCAGGCTCTATTAATTACTGATCTAACCTGGACCACCATATGCCCTTTTAAAGGTCCTAACTTTCTTACTAACCCTAGAAAAGTTATTCTGACATCATTTTGAAGCTCTTACATAAAGCTATCTTTCCTATTCTGTAAATTATTTTGAAAAATAAAACAATAGTTATACAAAATTTTATCTTTGACCTGACCTTAAATCATAAAGCAGGTTAAAAACTTGCACCAGACATTGGTCACTATTAGCCAGAAGTCCTAAAAATTTCATGATGGAATCTTGCATAGTTTCTCCTTACAAGTATGCTAATGTAAAGTATGGTATCATAATGGAGAGTCATCCAACATCAAGCATACTTGAAAACAATGATTCCACAAGTCATGAATGATTAGGAACAAAAGTGATGCACCCTAAGTGAGGAAAAATGATGATATACAGTATACATAGTGAAAAATGTAGGAGCTACTCTCTCAGCCCAGTAAAGCCTAAAGCTTAAGGGCCAGGTCAAATAAAATAAATAGTGCAGCTTCACAATTATTTATGTCATTGTAAAACCAATGTATTTATTTTATTATTAATAATAAAGGTTATTCAATTCAATTCAATTGTTATTACATACAGCAACTGAGCAAGTATGATTTGCTCAATTCTATCAGAAATCTCCAATTAGTTTGGAACATGTTCATTCCTTCATTAATAATTAATGCACAATAAGTACCTACTACATGTTAGAGAGTTATTAAGAGCAAAACTGGTTTCTGCTGAAATTTTCAGTTGTAGTTATGAGAGAGATGGTAATTTGTATTTTTGCAGAGATTTGTACTTCAAAAATGTTCTGTATATTAATTTTTGCTAAGGTAGAGTACAATGAATAAGGAAAATTTATGGAGAGAGTTGTTACTAAGATTTGTAATTCTGCTTAATTACTTTTTAAGTTCTAATCTAGTCACATTTATTTGATAAAATTGTGTACTTCCATCCACAGTAACATATCTCTATATTTCAGGGAAAAAATATCATAATGACCCTTTATTATTATGAGAAGAGGAGCCCATGTCTTCAGCTTCATCTTGTAGTTCTTCTCAGGATCAGAGCGAGAAGAACTACTTTGTTCAGAAACATGAATTACCTACATTTCATTTGGAAAGTATGAAGCCTCTTGGGTTTGTTGAGGTTATCCAAGTCATGAGCTATATCTTACAATAATAAAATTATGCAAAATATCAATCTCAAGTCAGTTAATTAACATGCAACTATTTACAAGCTACCAAAGTAGCCCATGTAACTTTAACCCCTTAACCCTTTGAGGACCATGGGACATATTTGTCCCAATAGAAATAATAATATAAATTGTACAATGATGCAATGTTTCTACAAATACATCTACATGTTTATACAGGTATCGTTTAGTTGTCGGAAAATTAACCCAAAAATGGGTCATTTAAGTGACTATAGTTACTAATATCTAATTGTAAATAACAATAAAACTTAAACTTTGAAGTTCAAAGAAACGTATACTGGTCATCAAAGGGTTAACCAACCATTTTTGTGGAAGTTTATTTATTTTGCACACTTTGGCAAGCCCAAGATAGCTCAGGCAAATTCATTAAGGGGTTAAGCTAAGAATATACATTATTTACAAACTACAAGCCATCTCTTTTATTCATGAAAGCATCCAAATTTTTCTTAAAACTGAGCTACTATTTACCACATCATATGGCAAATCATTCCAAAAATCTACTACTCTGACTGAAAAAGTATTTTTGTAGATCCAGTCTACAAGTCTTTTTTCTAATTTTCTTATTATGCCTTTGAGTTTTTCCATCAAACTCTAACAGGAAAAAGTTCCTTACATCTAAATTATCCAAACCTAAAAACATTTTGAACATCTGTATCATATCCCCCTTCAAACAATGTCTCTTTAAACATACACTTCCTTTAATCTTTTCCTGTATTCCAATCTTCTTAGGTTAAGGATAAGCTTGGTTACCTTATGTTGCACACCTTCAACTCTTCAAGCATATCAATATCGTGTCTAAGGTGAGGGGACCAAGCTTGAATACAGTATTTTAAGTGAGGCACAACATAAGAATTATATAAAACTTACAGATGACTTCCTTACTCTTGTGACTAACACTTCTCTTAATAATACCTAACATTTTATTTGCCTGATTTCTTGCCTCCAAGTACTGCTTAGAAAACTTTAGATCATGACTAACTATAATACCAAGATCTTTTTTGTGTCTAACATCCTCTAACCAGTTTCCTTGCATCTCATAACTAAGGTTTTCATCATTTCTACCAAAATGATGATTTTGCATTTTTGAACAGTGAATTCCATCTGCCATTTATTTGTCCACGCAACTAATCCATCAGAATCTAGTTCACAAGAATTTTTTATAGCTATTTGTAACTGGGGCAAATACTTTTGTATCATCTGCAAATTTAGAAACTTTACTACCTACTCCCTTCTCTAAATCATTTATATATAAAATAAAGAGTAATGAACCCAACACTGATCCCTGTGGTGCCCCATTTTTCACTTTCTGCCACTCAGAATTACTCTGTTCTCCGTCTTCTAACCATTTTTCTACCCAATTTATAAATGACTGCAGTAGCACCCACAGGGTGGGGGGCACTTGGATACACTAGCAGATTTGCAGTGGGGGGGTGCAACCCCCCCTTGGTCAATTTGATGCCCCTTCCAAATGCTTTATTTTTTATAATAAATTTTTTAATTTCTAAAAGCAAAAAAGTACAGGAATACCCACTTTACGAATTATTCCGTTCCTAGCGCCCGTTCGTAAAGCAGGTGTTCGTAAAGCAGAGCATTATTTCCCATACATATAATGTTATATTTTGGGTTACGTTTTTTTCTTAAAAAATCGAAAAAAAAAAGGTTATAAAACAGCAAATTTTGCAGAAAAAAATGTTTATTAACATAGAAATGAAAGCAATGAACAAAGAAATAATACAAACGAAAGTAATGAACAAAGAAATACAATAAAAATGTAAGCAATGAACAAAGAAATAGTACAAAACATTACATATGCAAATTTAGTTTTCATTAATAGATGCGTCAGTAGACATGCTTTTTGATTCATTTCTTCTGATTAACGTCACAGTCTTTACTATCACTCTTTCATTTTGGCATAATTGATGATGGGTACTGTAATTGCAATGTACGAAAAGAATACGTAATAGAGTACAGTACAGTATGGTATGCGCGACGTAAGCATATTATTTTTGTCTTAAAATCGAGCTAACTAAGCACTGCTGTAATGCAGAATATTAGATTGTGGTATGCGCGATGTACGCATTTTATTTTTGTCTTTTATATTTCTTCATTTAATTTTTTATTTAGCGCAAATACAATTTCGTAAACCCGGGGTTTCGTAAAACGAAGCATCGTAAAGCGGGGTATTCCTGTACATACTTTTTAAATTAGAAAAATATCACTACCACCCTTGTAAATACCTGGCAACTTAGCTTTCAATTTTATTTTTAGAAACTATAAAAATAATATTTCCCTTAATATACTGTAAAGTGGGGCTATTGGGCCCAGTTTTTTGATATTATAGGAAGATTACAAAAAGACATGCTGTGCAATTCTGAGTTTTATTTCACCATTAAGTAGATTGTTGCTGGGGCTGTGCATGATATAAAAGAAATTAAAATATCTTTAACAGTAAATGAACAAGACTGTAAATAAAACCCAGGCCCATTTGCCCCACAAAATGGAGATAATGGACCCAGAAGTCAAAATATGGCTTTAAAGTACTTAAGGTTTTGTGGTGACTGATGATGAGCCACAAGTATTGTTTCAGAGTCTCACCTTTCATCAGTGTGGCATTTTATAATGTGATAAGAGAAACAGCACATTCAGCACTATCATTGATGACCTTGAAGAGTTTGACTTTGGCCTTCAATGCCCAATACATTGGGGCCATTGGCCAGGGGGTTCGTGGCTTTGACAAGAATGCCTTAGCTTCTTCTTGGCCATTCACGGAGAGAAGGTTGAACAATTTCAACAAACAGCTTGTGATGTACATTTCTAAAGGAGTGCAATGGTCAAACTCCTCCCCATCCACCTGCTTGGGAGCTTTAGGGTTCAGAGGAAGTGAGAGAAGTTGCTGACCATGGCTGCTTTAGTCTTCTCTTCATACTTCTTGTTATATATTACTTTATATGCAATATAATTATTATACATTTATTGTACAATGATTTAAAAGTTTTTATCTAGATAAAAATTACTTTATACATGATTTTTTAAACTTTTATCCCCCTAACCCCATTTATATTATGAGGAGATAGTTCCAACCTACATGAGCTTTTTTAGGAATCAAACCCTCAAGCAGGTCAGGGGATCACTGTATTATGTTAACATTAAAAATTCACTGCATGTCATTTATAAAGGAATAATTTTGCTATCAAATGAAAATTACATTAAAAAATGTTAGTCATTTTTATTGTCTCAACTCACGCCATGTGTCTCAGTTAGGGTGTGACCGTTGCCCTCCAAAAATCAAAAAATGGTCCTACAAAGCTGTTCAAAGTTTGTGTTGTGTATTTATCTAGGAAACACCCCTGTAAATTTTCTTGGAGATCGGTGCATGTTTGAGCTAGCACCATCATACCAGCAAGTATTGCTATTTCAGCTTATGAACTTCATAAATAAGTGTGAAAATAGCACATTTTATCAGATTTTCATTTCCGGGTCTGGAACGCTGACCCACAAGTTTTCCACGTATTATTTTATTGCATTTAATTTTAATGATGCTCTTCTTTTCCCTTGACAGTGATTTGATGTGAATAGAGAATTTAATCATGGATACACGGCAAGATGATGAGTATGTCAGAATGTTATTGGGCACCATACCCCGAGAAGAAGAAAAGGAAATAAAGGGCTGCAAACTGCCAACTAATAGGCAGGTCTTACTATGTCTGTTAGCAAACCTTCGGGATATGCATTGGGACCAGGCTTTATCTGCCACCATTGACAATGTGCTTTTGCATTACCAGAAGGCGAATGTCCCGACCATTACAGGCAGGAACAATATTGGCTGAGTGATTAAAACTTACTATGACAAAGACTACATGATGCTTATGAAAAAGAATGAGGATAGAAGACGGGCTGATGATCCTGGAATTATGAAGTTTAAATCAGAATTGAGCCTGACGATGAAATTTTATAAGAACACAGTGTTGAAAGACATGGTGGCTGCGAAAAAGGGGAAAACTCAGGCCGAACAAGATGCCATCGATACTGACATACTCTTTATGAAAAGCATGCTAAGTGACAGAGTAGCTACCTATTCTGGGGTAAACAAATTACTCACAGAAAAGGTTCAGAAGCGACAGAAAAGGCAGATGCGAGAAGAGAAGCAACAAGAGAGAGAGCAATGTGATCATGCTGAGAATGTACAGGCTGATATTGATTCACCTATTAGCTCTGATGAGGACGATGACATTGATGAGGCCAGCACTGCTGAACCAAAGAGAAAACATCGGAGAACAGTGAAAGAGGGTGTTTCAATTTTTGTGCCCCATGATATTCTGAAGTTGGCAGAACTTGTTTCATGCAGTGTTCGAAACAACATCTTGCCGACCCAGCTGAGTGCAATTGTATCTGCATGTGGTGGAGATACATCAAAGCTGAGTCTAAATGCAAGGACGGCCCACCGATACCAAGCTTCCATCATGTCAGAAATAAGTTTAAAAATCATGGATGAATGGCAACCATCAGACAAAGTACTGGTGCACTGGGATGGTAAACTTATGGACACACTGGATTCCAAAGGCACTGATGACTGCCTGCCCATTCTTGTGTCTGGTGTCAATGGCACAAAGCTTCTTGGAGTCCCACCTCTTCCGCATTTGACTCAAAAAGCTGGCCTGGTTCAAGGAGACTTGATATCAACAGCAACCAAACAACTTCTGGTCGATTGGGAGTGTGAACAGAATGTCATTGGTATGGTTTTCGACAACTTCATCCAATAGAGGTAAACCTATTTCAAACATCAGCGTGAATTTATCACGACATTAATACCAAAATACAGTGAATGATTTAACAGAAATCTGCAAAAAGCACATGCCTGAAATGGTGGCCTTAAACTACAATTACAGTACATTTTTTTTCAGGACAAAAAACAGCTGCTTGCGTCTCCCTCCAAAAGGAATTAGAGCGTGCCATATTCTGGTGCGCCTGTCGCAGGCATGTGGGCGAAGTCATCCTAGGTGTTTGCTGGGATTGCTTGAAAGTGGAGGGCTCTTCAAGTCCAAACATAATGGTTTTCCAGAGGTGAGTCATAAGCTTTACAAAATAACAAGGAATATTATTATCTAATGAACAAATTTAGTGGAATTTCTTTTATTAGACTTATAAGTAGGCTGACCATATTTCCTTGAGACAAAAACGGGACATTGGGATGGCAAAAAAGGGACGGGGGGTTATGTAATATTCTGTATTCATGAAAAAGTAAGTACATAAACATATTGAGCTTACAATTATTCTTCAGTGACAGAACCCATACAAAAACCCATACAAAATGGTACGTATGGTCAGCCTACTTATAAGATATACTAACACCAAGCAAATGATCGATCATATCAATCTTAATACCCCTAAAACAATATTATAGATTAGTACGAAATACAATAATCCCAATAATTGCATTTCTAGGTTCAAGAACCATTTCTCTCAACTAGCGTACAATGAAAAAAAGAAATACTACTACCCCGCAATGCCTGGAGTGTTTGAGGAGCGCCAGCAGGAGATGGCTGACTTCTTCCGTGAATCTCTAGCCCAACCATTTACACGTGGCGACTACAAGGAGCTGGTAGAGCTTTGTCTGCTGCTTGTAACTAAAGGATCCGAGCCAGTGAACTTCACAATGGTCTACCCTGGCGCACTTCACAAAGCAAGGTGGATGGCTAAACTGCTCTATACCCTCAAGATTGTTCTTTTGTCAGGCCAGATCAAAGAGCAGTTTCCCAAAGCCGAGGTTGTGACAAAGTCAAATCAGCAAGTTAGAATGGTTTGCTGTGTTCACAGTCGCTGTTTATGTCCCATGGTGGATTGTTTGCCCCGTTCCAGCAAGTGCGCCACTGAATGACTTGAATTTGGTCGAAACCTTGGCTGAATTTGCCCCATATGACGCCACAATAGTTGACAAAGCACGTGTGGCACTCGGTAGACACACTTGGTACCTAACTGAGGAGTTGGCCCCACTGGCTTTGTTCTCATCCCAAGTACAAGAAAGGACAAAAGAGGAGATGAGGAAGGCCCTTCTTTGCCATGAAGGCACTGAAGTTACTGAGAGAGTGGGGCTCAATCATGGGGGCTATGGAAAGCCATATCTTCCCCCTGTCCCAGAAAGTGGCACTGCCCTGGTGGACCTAATTGGGCCTGACTCAAGCCGGTTCTTCACCATTTTAGGCATGCCCTATCAGTTTCTCCACAGTCCAGCCAGTGAATGGGTGGATCATGACGACTACCTGAACATGAAATGGGTTGTGGACAAGCTTCAGGTCTTCAGGTCGTCAATGAGGCTGCAGAGCGTGGTGTAAAACTTTGCCATGACTTTCTTAATGTTGCCAGGGATGAGGAGCGCTTTCAAGAAGTCCTTCAAGTAGTTGAAAATGACAGACTCCGCATTCCTAATCAGCGCAAATGATCATCTATTTCCGAACAGAAATCATGGTTTCTTGCTCTAGAGAAATACCTTGTGAATATATGATAAAACCCCTTAATGTACCATGAGAGAATAAGAATGATTAACTTTTTTGTGTTAGTGATAACAGCTTTTAATTAAGACAGGCAAATGATTTGTGTTAATATCCCTTATGATGGTTGTGTAATCTCATATATAGGCGCATATGCCGTATAAGCAAAATCGCTATTTTTCAAATTGCTGGTGCTCACTCGAATATGCATGAATCTTCAAAAAATTGCACGTGGGTATTTTTTATGTCAATATGCAACACCAAAATTTTGAACAGCATTGTAGGACAAAGTTGGGGCAACTGTCACACCCTACTCTCAGTGTCTCAACTCACCCCACCCAACACTACTGCATATAGCAAAACCTACCTATAGTATATTTCATAACTTGTTTTTAACATATTTGCACAAAAAACAGTACTCTTGAAAAAGTGTTGTATTGTTATGTAGATTACAACCATATAGTTATTTTTTGAAATTCAGGTGATGACATCTTAAGATTATCCAAGTTTTAAATCTAGGATTAACAAATCAATTAGGCACTTAGCAGGGAGCAATGCAGGAGCTAGTGCTGGCTTTCTGCCCCAGTCCTTAGCCATCCACCGAGGGAGTAGCAGTACCTCTCCCAGCAGGGATAGCAAGTTCATGGGGGTATCCTCACTTTTACAGTCCTAAATTAATGTTCGCAAATTCAGGTACTTTTACAGTCCTAAATTATCTAACCTATATAACATATTTTTGCAGATTGCAGTTGTTTAAATTTAGTAATTTTTTAGCAAGTTGTCAAGATGGACACACTTTTTAATTTAATATAATAAATAGTGGTTAATATTCATTTTAATGTCCCTTTCATTTTTGATAGAGAGTTAATTTTCTGCTATTTTCACTTTTGATATATGTTCAACTATCTTTCTACGTTCTTGGAAAGTCATCTTTTTGTAGGAAATGACAAAAATAAAATTTGAAATGTTTATATTAAGGGACTGGCTAGGAAATATTTTGGCCTAGGTTAGATTAGGTTAGTCAGATTGTCATTTCCTCAAAAATGGGAATTTTCCTGAGAACTGAAGGTCAGACACCCAACTAGTAACCCACCACTTTTCTTTTTTGTTTCTAGTGCAGTTTTAGCTCCTCTTTCCAAATGTACAATCCAAATTTGTTGCAAATGAATATTACAAAAAATTATTAATATTTTCAGTACCATTTCGCATCTGGCAGTGTCGTGTGAAGGTCCAGTGTATTGTGAATCGTGTCGTGCCAAGGTCCAGTGTATTGTGAATCGTGTCGTGCCAAGGTCCAGTGTATTGTGAATCGTGTCGTGCCAAGGTCCAGTGTATTGTGAATTGTGTCATGCCAAGGTCCAGTGTATTGTGAATCGTGTCGTGCCAAGGTCCAGTGTATTGTGAATCGTGTCGTGCCAAGGTCCAGTATATTGTGAATCGTATCGTGCCAAGGTCCAGTGTATTGTGAATCGTGTCGTGCCAAGGTCCAGTGTATTGTGAATCGTGTCGTGCCAAGGTCCAGTGTATTGTGAATCGTGTCGTGCCAAGGTCCAGTGTATTGTGAATCGTGTCGTGCCAAGGTCCAGTGTATTGTGAATCGTGTCGTGCCAAGGTCCAGTGTATTGTGAATCGTGTCGTGCCAAGGTCCAGTGTATTGTGAATCGTGTCGTGTGAAGGTCCAGTGTATTGTGAATCGTGTCGTGTGAAGGTCCAGTGTATTGTGAATCGTGTCGTGTGAAGGTCCAGTGTATTGTGAATCGTGTCGTGTGAAGGTCCAGTGTATTGTGAATCGTGTCGTGTGAAGGTCCAGTGTGGGTCATTCTCTGTCAGATCAACCAAAAAAAATTGAAATTAACACCCTCATCTCTCATATTTTGCTGAAATTTGGTTTATAGGGAGTTTGTGAGCCCTGAATCCATTTCTGAAATTATAAGGTCAATCCGACCAACGGTTCAAGAGATATGACCTCGGGCAATTTGAGGTCACTCGCGAGGTTACTAACATTTGGCGAGCCATAACTTGGGTAATAATTGTCATAATTATATAGGGTGAACCAAATGTAGGTGGACAGTAAATGATAACGTTTATTTTGAGAATACATATTTAATTTTTTTGTATACTATAATACAAAATAAAATTTAAATAAATTTAGTTATAATATTTAATATAATAAAACACAAACACCATAGTTATAATGAACACCATAGTTATAATATAATATAACACAAACCGTATTCAACCTACTGTCCACCTACTTTTGGTTCACCGTGTATAAAAGTATATATATGTAGAATCAGAAAACGACAAGGAATCCAAATATGCAAGTTTTAGAACTCTAGGTTGAAAAATAAAAAAGTTACACTGTAACCAAAATTTGAGGTCACGATTTGACCTCTGGGGTATCAAATGAGAATTTTTTTTTTAAATGTAAAAAATGAAGGCATAGGCATTGGCTATTAGAATCAGCAAAAAAAAGTTTGTTTATGTTAGTATTTTTCATGTAACTAACATATAAGTGAACACCATATTCATAAGTTGTGCGTCAATTCTACCTATTTTTTCACACTTAAGCTCATAATTTGACCTATAGAAATTAAAATTACATTTTTTTAGATATAAAAACAAAGTCAGAGTTCTTGACTAATAGAAACAATCATAAAAAGTTTGTTTATGTTGGTACTTTTCATGTAACTAACTTATAAGTGAACACCATATTTATAAATTGCTTGTCATTTCAAGGAATTTTTATATCTTAGCTATCAATTTGACCTCAAGCTCCAAGAATTTAATAAAAATTGTATTTCACTGCTAATCTACACTGGCAATAATAGTTATAATAGTGAAAGGGGAAGACTAAGCTCACATGTAGCCTAAACAAACCTGTTGAAACATGTTGCTACTTGTCTAAGTGCAGAATCAACACAGATAGTTGCAAAATTCCTTGTCTACAGGTTAGTACAGTTCCAGCCAGCACTGTGGGTGGCTGGTGGGTATGGTGTTTTAATGAACCTCAGAGACTATCAAGGCCTAAAATATTAAGTGTGTATAGCTATATATTTTCTAAAAAATATATATTACCTAATTGTAAATCCTATATCTTTACAGATCAAAATACAATGGTTTGGCACTTGAAATACTGCCAGGACCCTATTCAAAAACACAAGAAACGCATAAAAATCAATCTTAGAAAAGTGACTGATGTACTTGTTGAAAAATGTGCTGGAAGAGTGAAAAAAGACTCATTGTTGTGTGTGAACTGCTGGACACTGATAATGAAAAACCCCACTATACTTAGTACCACTGAAAACAACGAGTCTGAGCAGGATTCAAATGAATCATCTACTATCAGTGGCTTGAGTAACATCTCTTCAATTCAAGATCTGGACAATGACAGTGATTGCTTGATAAAGGAAAATCCTTCAACTTCAGTTGAACCAGTTCTAGCATTTCTGGACCAAACACCAGTTAAAAAAAGTAAGTAATAAATTAATATAATAACTTATACTTTACTACAAGGTCTGTTTGATCTACTATATAGCCAATTATATAGCATTTAAGGTACTATAATTAATATTTAATTACTAATATTCAGGTGTGTGAAACCTTTTTTTCTGTTCTTTTCAGAAGGGCTGTCATTAAGCCAGAAAAAGCGCAAGGCTCGTGGTAAGCTATCATCTGCTCAGAAACACCTGAAGGAGAGGCTAGAACTCAGTTATGGTGTTCAAATTACCGAGGAGGTAAGTGATACTTCAAAACCTGAAACTAAATCTGAAAAACATCTAGACAAATTAATGAATGAATTGAAACAGTCATTCCTGGAGAGCAAATGTCACCATCACAAACTACAAATATTGACACACTCACCATACACAATTGAAAAAACAGCTAGTTTCTTTCAAACTACAACATACATGGTGAAAAGAAGCCATTCACTTAAATCAGAACATGGAATCCTTCCGAAGATTCCACTAATGAGCAAAGGAAAAGTGATATCTGAAGAACACAAAGATATAGTTAGAAGATTCTATGAGTCAGAAGAGGTTAGTCGTATGTGTCCTGGCCAAAAGGATTGCGTGAAAGTTATCAGTGCTGAAGGTGCAATGAAGGTGCAAAAACGATTGGTCCTCGGGAATTTAAGAGAGATGTTTGAACTATATAAAAATGATGAAAAGAATCCCAAAATAGGATTTTCCACATTTGCAAAATTACGGCCATCATATTGTGTGCTTGCCGGTAGTGGTGGGACTCATTCTGTCTGTGTCTGCACATACCATCAAAATCCAAAATTGCAGCTGGCTGCATTGGGAGAAAGAGGTCTTTCATACAAGGATCTTATGGATTACAGTGTCTGCAGTACAGAAAGAGAGACTTGCATGATGCAACTTTGCAATGATTGCCCAAGAGAAGAGGGTGTCCTGGATTTTCTTGAGTTACTTGACAGTGTGAAATCAGCTCCAAATGAAATATCTTACAAGCAATGGGTGACTGTTGACCGTTGTACAATGGTTGATAAGGCGGAGCCACTTCATGAATACTTATCATCCCTAAGCATGAAAATATCCCGCATGGTTCGTCATCACTTTGTTGCTCAGCAACAATCACAGTACTTCAAGCAGTTGAAAGAAACACTACCACCTCAGAGCGAGGTAGTTATAGTAGGTGATTTCTCTGAGAATTATTCTTTCATTGTCCAGGATGCTGCCCAAGGGTTTCACTGGGACAATTCACAGTGTACAGTTCACCCTTTTGTCATCTATTATAGATCATCTGCAGACCAGGAACTTAGCCATTTTAGTGTCTGTTTCTTATCTGCATCACTAAAACACAACACTATAATGGTTTACTCATTCATATTGAAGCTTATGACATATGTTAAATTCAGATGCCCACAATTGAAGAAGGTACACTATTTCTCAGATGGATGTGCTGGCCAATATAAGAACAGATACAACTTCACAAATCTCTGTTACCATGAAGAGGATTTTGGTCTGTCTTGTGAATGGCACTTCTTTGCTACATCCCATGGCAAAAATGCATGTGATGGGATTGGAGGAACAGTGAAAAGAGCTACTGCTCGTGCCAGTTTGCAGAGAACTACAGAGAGGCAAATTCTTACACCAGAACACATGTTTCAGTTTTGTGAAGAAAACTTGAGCAAGAAGATAAATTTTTTCTTTGTAACTACAGCTGATTTGAAAGATGCAGAAGAACGGTTGGAACATCGATTCAAGGATAGTAGGGCTATTCCTGGAACTCAGAAATATCATAGATTTATTCCCCTAAACAAGGAAGAACTGATGGTGTATCCCATTTCAAGTGGCATTGGAGAAAAGAAAAGAATAAGGAAAAGTCATTTACTAATGAACCTGCAATGCTTGGTAACCTAAAATGTGTCAAACCAGGAGAGTATGTTGGCTGCATTTATGACATGCAAGTTTGGTATGGAATTGTGGAGGAATATTGTGAAGAGTTTGATGATTTCACTGTGAACTTTCTACATCCCTCTGGGTCATCAGGATCAAGTGCATATTATTATCCATCAAACAAGGATTCATGTGCAGTGCCAGGACATCATATATTAACTGTAATGAGTTGTCCTACCCTAAGAGGAGGCAGCAGAATTCAATACATTTTTCCACAAAAAGAAATTGATGAGAGCATCGAGCATGCAAAAATTGTATTAGGCTAGCACATGAATCCTCTAAGTAGGTCTTCCCCTTTCACTATTATAACTATTATTGCCAGTGTAGATTAGCAGTGAAATACAATTTTACATTTTTTGCCTGTTTTTATATCTATAAAAAAATGTAATTTTAATTTCTATAGGTCAAATTATGAGCTTAAGTGTGAAAAAATAGGTAGAATTGACGCACAACTTATGAATATGGTGTTCACTTATATGTTAGTTACATGAAAAATACTAACATAAACAAACTTTTTTTTGCTGATTCTAATAGCCAATGCCTATGCCTTCATTTTTTACATTTAAAAAAAAAATTCTCATTTGATACCCCAGAGGTCAAATCGTGACCTCAAATTTTGGTTACAGTGTAACTTTTTTATTTTTCAACCTAGAGTTCTAAAACTTGCATATTTGGATTCCTTGTCATTTTCTGATTCTAAATATATACTTTTATATAATTGTGACCATTATTACCCAAGTTATGGGTCGCCAAATGTTAGTGACCTCGCAAGTGACCTCAAATTTCCCGAGGTCATATCTCTTGAACCATTGGTCAGATTGACCTTATAATTTCAGAAGTGGATTCAGGGCCCACAAACTCCCTATAAACCAAATTTCAGCAAAATCTGAGAGATGAGGGTGTTAGGCACTGGTTGATCTGACAGAGAATGACCTGTGTATTGTGAATCGTGTCGTGTGAAGGTCCAGTGTATTGTGAATCGTGTCGTGTGAAGGTCCAGTGTATTGTGAATCGTGTCGTGTGAAGGTCCAGTGTATTGTGAATCGTGTCGTGTGAAGGTCCAGTGTATTGTGAATCGTGTCGTGTGAAGGTCCAGTGTATTGTGAATCGTGTCGTGTGAAGGTCCAGTGTATTGTGAATCGTGTCGTGTGAAGGTCCAGTGTATTGTGAATCGTGTCGTGTGAAGGTCCAGTGTATTGTGAATCGTGTCGTGTGAAGGTCCAGTGTATTGTGAATCGTGTCGTGTGAAGGTCCAGTGTATTGTGAATCGTGTCGTGTGAAGGTCCAGTGTATTGTGAATCGTGTCGTGTGAAGGTCCAGTGTATTGTGAATCGTGTCGTGTGAAGGTCCAGTGTATTGTGAATCGTGTCGTGTGAAGGTTGTGAGAGTGCACACTGCACACACATTTGGAAAGAGGAGCTAAAACTACACTAGAAACAAAAAACAGAAGTGGGGTCACTAGTTGGGTGTTAAATGACAATTTTACTTGTTTATTTGTTGCCTGCTTAGACCTAGTTTAGTTTGAATATTATTATTGTAGTGTGAGCATGTGATAATGCAGTGCTGTGATCTATCTATTTGAGAGTTCCCTGGTTAATTGAATGCCCAGTTAGGTCAATTGAATGCCCTTGATGATTGGTTAGGTTATGATGATATTTTTGTTAGTTTTAATGAAAAAAATTGGGTAAACTTTAAATAGCTGTAACTTTCTTAATATTCATTTACGACAAAGGCAGACATTGGAATAACGCACACCATTTTTATTTTTAAATTTTAAAAATTTAAAAAAAAAAAAAAATTAAAAAATGGGTATACAGTTGACCTAACTAGGTCTTCATTGTTATTCCAGCAGTGTCCACCATTCAATGCCCAGTTAGGTCAAGTGTATGCTCTTGACAACTGGTTAAGTTGTTATTTTCATTAGTTTTAATGAAAATAACACAATTTAAGCTAACCAATTGTCAAGGGCATACAAATTGACCTGACCAGGCTGAAACCTATAAATCCAAGAATTTATGGAAAAATAAAATGTTTTTGGAGATGGTGTGCATTATTCCAATGTCCACTGTGACAAATTTCAATTGTACATTTGGAAAGAGAAGCTAAAACTATACTAGAAACAAAAAAATGAAGTGGGGGTCACTAGTTAGGTGCTAAATGACAATTTTACCAAAATTTGAACAAAATACACCAGAAAAAAAAAAAGTTTTCGTGTCAAAAATGAGGGGGCAGTTGAAACAAATCTTTACTGCTACACTTTTCCCAGTTTTCTATAAGATAAGGAGTTGCAGTACTTTTCCATTATACCCCACAAATTGATGATTGGTTAGGTTGAGTTATGATATTTTCATTAAAACTAACAAAAATATTACGACAACCTAACCAATCATCAAAATACAGTATATATATAAAATTTGGTTCGTTCTACATAAATTAGGACTGTCATACTATTTGTTAGAATTTAGGGATCTTTTCAATTTGGGGGCTAGCAGCGAATTTTAATGAAAATTGGTATAGTAATGTAGTTTTGGTCACTGATCTCAAAAATAACTTTTGGGTGGGTGGGGGGGTGGGGTGAAAAAACAAACCTGTTAGAGCACCTTAAAATAATTAGTGTGTTTTTAACAAAAATATCATGACAACCTAACCAATCATCAAGGGTGTACAGTTGACCTAACTGGGCATTCAATTGACCTAAGTGGGCATTAATTCTTGATTTTTTCTGCTACTTTTACAGATGTGCTGGGATCCTTCAAAAATGTATTCTTCATAAAGTTGCACTTTTTACCATTTGACCGACGCTTTTAGCAATGAAAGAACTGGGTATTTTTATCGGTAAAAATTTACAAGACACCCACATTGGCATGAAACATGCTACAGTAACAAAACATATATCAATCAATAGAGCAGAAAAAATGGTGCAAGCAGCTATGTATCATTTTCAAAATATTAGAAAATAACAAAGTTATGATACTTTGAAGCAATGTCATTTTTGAGTCATTCCATGTCAGTTCAATGGCAAAAAAAAATGACCATCACTGATTTTTTCTTAAATTGGCACACTTATAGAGCTCTGTGAGAAAGACAGAATGACGCTTGTTTCAACACTCTAGGTCATATGGTTCTGGAGATATGGCACTTCGAATTTTGTAAAAAAAAAGGTCAATTTCCAAGGTCATACCATATTTCAACATGAAATATCTCGGCTCCTATTGCACTTACAGAGACCATTTAAACACTATTTTAAAGCTTTTAAGCATATCTACAATGTTGTTTCTATTCATATTTTACTTCAATGGTCAAAAAATAAAAATTAATCTTATTTTTTACCTTTGACCTTGTGTAGGTCATTTGACGTCAGAACCAATTTTTTTCTCCTTTCACCCAATTTTGGGTACACATGTCTAACTTAACCTAAAACAAGATTTTTAGTGTTGATTAAGTTAGTATAGACACTACAGCCATTTCAGTGGACCATACCCACCTCCATTTTGACCAAGTACCTTTTTCCACCAAACTTTGGAGCACCGTATCTTTGGAACTGTTTGAGCTAGTGTTGAGAAAAATACCATTAGATTTTTCTTACTGAAATAGGATCAAGTAAAGATAAGCACCCCTAGCCTTCTTTAATTAGCCTTATAAGGCTAACTAACAAAAATATCATGACCTAACCTAACCAATCATCAAGGGCGTACAGTTGACTTAACGATTGGTTAGGTTAGGTCGTGATATTTTCGTTAGTTAGCCTTATAAGGCTAATTAAAGAAGGCTGGGGGTGCTTATCTTCACTTGATCCCTGAAATATATAATGTCTGCTAATTTTCAAAAAAATTGGTAATTATCTAACCTAACCTAACCCAGTTATTTGGTTGAATAAGTATCCAGCCCTATTATAAAATTTATTTTTTTTTTGTATATTTCAGAGAATTATATAATATAGGTAATTTAAATTACATAATTAATTAATTTATATGGACATTTAAAAGTGTGAAGAACTTCGAACCTGCTATCCTGTTTAAAGGTAAAGCTATGTATGTATATAAGTACCTTATACTAGGCTATAGGTACTACCCTATAGAATAAGTTCAGTTTTAAGAGTTAGATAAGTTTTAATAGAATTACTTAACTTTGTGTATTTATTCATTGTGTACAACAGTATGTACCCATGTGAAAATAAGCTTATTTAAACCTTGGAGCAAGGAATTTTTTGGCATCTGTATTTATTCCAATCTGTAAATCAAACTGCACATTTTTTCTTGTTGTAGACCTCTGAAACAAGATCAGTAGGTCCCAAATTTTATTTGTGCCATCAAGCAAAAATAGCTTTTAACAAGGTTGGATACAATGAATAATTATAATTGTATTTTTAATTAATTGATCCTAATTTCTATTAATTGTAATTGATTCAAAATAAAATAAAAATAAAGGTAATTGTAATTGATTTTTGAGCTATAACTGATGTAATTGATCAATTAATGTCAATTGTTAAAAATTATACCCCTAGATCTGGCAGTCATACATCCAATGAAAATAAACCTTTGATAGTTTATTTAGTTATACTTAGATAGATATATATATATTTATATATATAGAATAGATAGTTATATTTGTGTAATTGATTCAGAAAATTAATTGTAATTGCAAATGATCTTGAAATTTTGAAGTACAATTCTTCTTCTTCCTCAGCATAATTAATCCCATTTTTATATGGGGTCGCTGTTTAAGGTGAGTCGCCTCCATCTTGGTTCTTGACTCTCTCATTTGGTTGTGGCGTGGGTTTTTATGGCCGGATGCCCTTCCTGACACCAACCCTCCCCCTTTATCCGGGCTTGGGACCATCCGGAGAATAAGCTGACTATCCTTGCCTCCGGTTGCTGTTGAGACATTAGGAGTAGTCTCATAATACCTTCCAAAATCTACTTTTGGAAAAAATCTCCTCTGGAGTCATGAACTTAATTTCCATATAGATAAAAGTTGTTGAAAATAGGCTATTTATTGTCTATGTTCTTTTTATAGTTTATATCAGGGTAAAAGTTGTTTCGATATCTATTTTTGTCGTTGATTAAATTATTTGAGATCTAATAGGCATTTCGTTTCTGTTTCGACGTTTTCTTGTTTTAAATTTTCATGTAGTGAATCAGTAAAATAAAGGTGCATAATATCTTCGATCTTCTGAATTGCTAAACCCTTGTTTGAACGTTATGTTTCTCAGATAATCGGAAGCCTTCTGTAGTTCTTAGTCTACATGCTGAAAATGTGTTAAAGAATGGGAAATATCGTCAGTGTTTCATCTTGGCTTACTGTATGTTATCTTTCTTCGTAACTATAACTTTATGTGACACAGATGAAGTACAATACTAACTGTAATTAATTTGAAGAAAAATAAAAAAAATTGTAATTGTTTCCATTTTGTGTAATTGAACCCAACCCTGCAAGCTTTTAAGCTACATATATTTTTTTTTTCTTTTTAGATAAACATGGATTTCAGCAGTTTGAATATGGGCAGCTTCTGTTGTGACCCATTTAAAAAACAGAAAGGAAAAGTTAAAAAAGGTATTCGTGCATTGACTAAAAATTTGATTGATCAAAATCCTGAATGGAAACTAACAAATAATCATAAAGCATGTGCAACCTGTCGAAATATACTAGCAAATTGTCCATCCCCAATGCCTGAATGTGAACCACTTGAAAAATCACCATCCACCTCATCAAGTGCCCCATCTGAGCTAGAAACCATTGGAGATGTAATTGAAATGCAGTATGAGCTTAGTAAATTCAATGCTTCATTGGCCACACTTGATGAGACCCCAATAAAACCATGTAAATTCTCTGACAGTGCTGGTTGCGCAAAGAGAAAGTTGAGGAAAGTAGTAGCAGTTGTGAAAAGAAAGCTTGAACTTGCAACTAAACAACCAATTTTATGCAGATTCAGATAATACAGAACTGGAGATTCAACAACAACTAAAAGAGAAATTTAATCAAGTGACAAGTCAAAGTGAAAAACTGACAATTCTTACTATCCTACCAAAAAGATGGACACAAGTAAAGATCAGAGAAGAATTTAAGTGCTCAGATTACATGGCTAGGCAAGCAAAGAGTTTGGTGAGGGAGAAGGGAGTGCTTTCAACTCCTGATCCAGGTTTGGGGAAATGCCTGAATAGTGAAACTGCTGCCAAAGTAATTGACTTCTATCATTCACCAGATGTGAGTAGACAAATGCCAGGGTTGAAAGACTATGTTTCTGTAAAAGAAGCTGATGGTAGGCAGGAAAGAAAATAAAAATAAAATATATTGTAAATACCTAATAACTGCCTTTTTTAAATATATAGTTATGCTGATGCCTTTTTCTTGGTTTCACCCAGCTAGACAAGAATCGGTTCTTATAACTCAATTGGTAAAAATAATGGAATAGGTTATTTTAATATACATATTAAAAGGCAAGTTGTCTTAAAAAAGCAGGTATTATAGATCTTAGTGAGACAAATCTAATGGTACTTTTCTCAACACTCTAGCTCAAACAGTTCCAAAGAAACGGCGCTCCAAAGTTTGGTGGAAAAAGGTACTTGGTCAAAATGGAGGTAGGTATGGTCCACTGAAATGGCTGTAGCATCTATACTAACTTAATCAACATTAAAAATCTTGTTCTAGGTTAAGGTAGACATGTGTACCCAAAATTGGGTGAAAGGAGAAAAAAATTGGTTGTGACATCAAATGACCTACACAAGGTCAAAGGTAAAAAATAGATCCACTTTTTTTTACCACTGAGGTAAAATATGAATAGAAACAAAGTTGTAGATCTGCTTGAAAGCTTTAAAATAGTGTTTAAATGGTCTGTAAGTCCAATAGGAGCTGAGATATTTCATGTTGAAATATGGTATGACCTTGGAAATTGACCTTTTTTCACAAAATTCGAATGGCCATATCTCCGGAACCATATGACCTAGTGTGTTGAAACAAGCACCATTCTGTTTTTCTCACCAAGATTTATAATTTTGCCATTTTTCAAAAAAATTGGTGATAGTCACATTTTTTCAACCCAAAATTCCATTGAACTGACATGGAATGACCCTTAAATTAGTGATATTTAGCGACAGTTTGAGATATATCTAGCGACATCTGCCAATATTTTTAGCAATTATTGGTATATCTAGTGACATTTGGCAACCCCTTAGTTGCCACACCATTCAATTACTCCATTAGGTCAGATCTGGTCAGTTTGTGTTTTGTTATTGAAGCATAAAGATGGATTGTTGTGACATGTCAATTACTGTGTTTTTTGCTACCTAAGTTTCGCTCTAAGGATAAGGAGCTATTTAAATTTTGTGTTGAACATAAGTTACTATTGAGCGAATGCTACAGTAACGAAACATATATCAACCAATAGAGCAGAAAAAATGGTACAAGTAGCTACGGTATGTATCATTTTGAAAATTAGGAAATAAATTTTCATTAGTTTTAATGAAAATATCATAACTTAACCTAACCAATCATCAAGGGCGTACAGTTGACCTAACTGGGCATTCAGTTAACCTACATTAAATATCTTATTTTTAACAAAATCAGAAATAGTACATAAAATGGAAAAGATCCAAATGTGTAAGCTATGATAGGCCTAGTAACATCTTCATAGTGTCATAACTGTTATTTTCTAATATTTTCAAAATGATACATACCTGCTTGCACCATTTTTTCTGCTCTATCAATTGATATATATTTTGTTACTGTAGCATATTTCATGGCAATGCAGGTGTCTTGTAAAGTTTTACCCAGATTTTACATACTGGTCTCAACCAAAACACTAATAGAGCCACAGCATATCTTAGCTACTTAAGCAAACTAGCTTAATCCAATTTCATTTTGTAAAACATTTAATTTACAAAAAAGTGGTAAATATTTACTATTACAATGGTCTCCGGTAGAAAGTTTTAAAAGCTAGTTTTCAATGTGCTGAATTAAAAAATGATACTCATTTCCATCGCAAATGATTTGTTAAAGTTATTGAAGCTTAAAGCTTTTAAAACTTTCTACCTTTTTTTACCCTCAAAAGAGGATGAGCCTCAGCCTGGCAATTCACGTGATTAAGGTATTTTTTTAAAAAATTTTAGAATTTTTGATAATGTTAGGGGTTAGGTTAGGTTAGGTTATTTTAGGTTCAGCCAATTTTGAAGGTGAAATTTATGTTTTTCCTATGGTTTTTGATGTTTGGTATTAATCTGACTTTCAAAATCTTCGGAAACCACTCATTTTTATGATTCTCCCCACCCAAAAACTCCCAGTTCCCACTGAGGGTTCCCCAAGTAAAAAAGGGTAAAAAAAAAGTAGAAAGTTTTAAAAGCTTTAAGCTTCAATAACTCTAACAAATCATTTGCGATGAAATGAGTATCATTTTTTAATTCAGCACATTGAAAAATACTGAAAACCAACTTTTAAAACTTTCTACTAGAGACCAGTGTAATAGTAAATATTTACCCAAAACACATCAAAAACCATAGGAAAAACAAATTTCACCTTCAAAATTAGCCAAACCTAAAACAACCTAAGCAAACTTAACCTAACCTAAAACAACCTAAGCAAACTTAACCTAACCCAAAACCTAAGCAAATCTAACTTAACCCCAAACATTATCCAAATTATCCAAAATTATAAAAAAATTTAAAAAATGCCTTAATCACGTGAATTGCCAGGCTGAGGCTTGTCCTCTTAAAACCAGCTTTTAAAACTTTCGGTGCTTTCCTGTTAACAGGAATACCTAACCACCCATCACCAAACTGTTTGTTATGTATTTTTGCTCTCATCATTTTTGTTTAAACTAACAAAAATATCACAACTTAACCTAACCAGGCATTGAATTAACCTAACAGGTTAATATAATGGAAAATGCCTGGTTAGGTCAACTGAATGCCCAGTTAGGTTAATTGAATGCCCAGT
Source organism: Bathynomus jamesi (assembly GCA_023014485.1). Classification (NCBI taxonomy): domain Eukaryota; kingdom Metazoa; phylum Arthropoda; class Malacostraca; order Isopoda; family Cirolanidae; genus Bathynomus; species Bathynomus jamesi. Next base: position 124,626 of record JAJOZX010007110.1, on the reverse strand, counting down.
TAGGTCAACTGTACGCCTTTGGTAATTGGTTAAATTGTGATATTTTAGTTAGTTTAAACAAAAATGACAAGAGCAAAAATACATCAAACAGTTTGGTAGTCCTGATAATACGTAAGTACCAAATTTATTAATCATTTAAATTAAATTAGTTAATATGGAAGCAATAATCAGTTAGTAGGGGGCCAAAATGTCTATGTCATCTAAAATCACAGAAAAAACGTCGCTGCTTTTGGTACGTTGTCACCACGAATTCTGCAAGATACGAGTCCAGATGATGGCGGGTGGTTTGGTATTCCCGTTAACAGGAAAGCACTAAATTTTCCACCAGAGACTGGTGTAATAGTAAAGAAATACCCAAAACATTTTATCATGAAGGTTCAGTTCATCTTCAAATTGAGGTTTGCCAAAAACCCACCATATCCAGGCCATCATTTTTTAAGATAAAATATTGATTTCAGATATAGGCTAGCCTAGTAGTGGGATACCATTTTATATTAATAATACTTTAAGGTCCTATATGAAAACTTTTTGGCAGAGCTGCTCAAGACTTTAAAATATGTGAAGTGATTCCAAAACATCAATGAAGTGACCCTCAATCCTAAATAAAAGATCAAAAGTAATGCAAATTCCCGCTCTAATAGTAGACCTACACCTTAATTAAGCCTATGGGCAGGTCTTAGCCTATTGAAAGCCACAAGACTGTCACCAAATCCTGCAGAGTTTGTGAACTAATCCTATTAAACCCAAAACTATGCCTAAATCCTACATTAGGCCCGTAATTTAACGTAATTTTTGCCTAATTTAACTTAAGCTCACGTCCAGGCCTATATATGAAATTCAAGTCTAAACTTTTTTTTTCATTCATTTCAAATGTGTAAACGGCAATAAGATGACGCCCATCATCATATCAACGTTTCAGCATATTCTAATACAGCATAATTATACTGTATTAGACTAAGGTTGCAGTTGACAAAATTAAGCTGTTTCCTTTTCTTCCAACTGACTTGATTCACTTGAAGTCAAGTCAAGTTGCCACATTCTTTTTGTCCAAAAAAAAAAAAAACATTTTTATTGATTGATTGATTGTTTACATTTTTATATGGAAGAGCTCAGCCAGTAAGGATATTCACATCCTCCAAGACCAAACCACCAAATTCTATGGTAGAACTTCCGCTCATCCTACATCAAGTACAGGGTCTATTATTATTGGGATGAGATAAAAAGAGAAAGAACACCATAACCCTCTTCAGTTCTGGGCCAACTCCAGAATACTCAGAAAGGGATGAATATGAGGCCTGTTAGTACTACTGAACATGAACTGATAAAAATTCAACCAAGTACTAAGTCAACAGTAACAGCCAGATGGAGTAACTAGGAGGTAACAGATTAATAAACCTGTGGAAACTGAATTCAGTATACAGTACAATGCAAGATTTAAAACTCGCTCAACCGCCCAGATGCCACTACAAACTTGAATACTTGGTTCATAGTGAAGTATATCAAGGGGGAGAAAAGCTACCCCCACGTAAAAGAACAGAAAGTAAAATCCCTAACACCATATCGCAAAAGAGAGGATCCTAAATTTTTCCTTTGCTTAGCATAACGTGGACAAAAAAGAAAGAAATGGGACAGTGTCTCTGTTAAATTACAACTAACACATAATGGGGAGAAGGCAGGTCCAATCCGGTGCAAATAGGCCTGAAGGCCTACATGGCCAGAACGGAATCTAAATATTATAGAAGCTTTATAGTGAGAAGATGGTACAGGCCAATTTCTTTTGCCCGAAGAAGGGTTAAACGTTCCATCTTTATTGCGGATCATTCACAACCCATAACCATTTAACCTAACATACAAGTACAAAAATAAGTCCAGCATAGCCACTTAAACTAACGTACAAAAACATACAAATTCAATCTTCAGTTTAAATTTACAGTTTAATTCCACTAAACACCATACATCATTCGCTGAATCGAATGGTGTATGTTTTATAATGATTTAATAATTGAAAGTGGCGAAGTAGGTTTAAAATCGTTGCAGTGAATGAAAATATCCATTTTGTGGTGACTTTTTCGTGACCTGAGGTCAAGATATTTGACCATACGCGGTATACCTGCGTATAGCTGGGGTTCTACTCTTAGCTCTACGACATGCCTGAAATTTTAAGGTAGGATACGTCGTATGACCACAAATTACAGCACTACATTGTAATGTAATGTAGCATAGCTTGTATGCATAGCTTGTATTTACATTGTAATGTAATGTAACCTAACATACGAATTCAATCTTATCATAACACTTAATTTAATATGCAAATACAAACTATGCTACATTACAAAAATAAGGCATTGTAAACAAGCAGTTGTCTGAACCAAGACTGCCATATGGGTGAGAGGCAGTGCTGTAATGGGGGGGATTTGTGGCCATACGGCGTATCCTTACCTTAAAATTTCTTTTAAGGCTTCAGACTTTTAAGTCAGTCTTCAGATACTGTGTACCTCTCACCTATATGGCAGTCTTGGTTCAGACAACTGCTAGTTTACAATACCTTATTTTTGTAATGTAGCAAAGATTATATATGCATATTAAGTTTTTATAATAAGTGGCTATGTTATAATAAGTGTTATAAGACGTCTCATGTAATAACAATATACATAAAATTGTCAGATAATGAATCAAACAGTATGCCAGTATACTAGGTTAAGTGGCTATGTCCGTTCCCCTCCGTCTAAACTGAACATCTTGAACAACCAACCTTTACTTGGTTTTAGATGCTTCTGTTTTTTTAGTTTTGCCTCGGAATCTGTGCTGCTTAGACTTAAGGTGTGTTCCTTTTAGTGTGGGTTTTTAATTTTTTAGTGTTTTAAAAGATAGCCTGTGAATTTTTAGTTTTTTTGAGTTTTACATTTTGTATTTTATAGCTGTTATTCATTGTTCGTTTTTAGTGTCACTTTCATTGTTTTAAAGCTTGTTAATTGTTCGCATTTGTTTTATAATAGTCATTATGGTTTTTAATTGTAACTTTCTAGAATTTTTTTAGTGAGACTTTTTGTTTTTAATGCTTATGGATTTTTTCCCTATTTTATTTTGTTAATGTCATTATGGTTTTTAATATTATGTTTTTAACTTTTTAGAATTTTTGCCTGAGGATGAGCATAGTTTGTGCTTGAAACGTTGCAATATACAAAATATAGTCCCTTTCCAACTTGATGGATGTTTCTTTCCTTCTTGTCTGTGGCTTTCTGCTTAAATTGAAATTGAAGCTTGCCAGAAGCGGCCTTCACCAATATATATATATATATATATATATTTATATATATATATATATAATGTTTCAGACCAACAAAGACCCTAGGATCCACTCATGGCTGGTGTACCTAACTGTGGTTGTAATTGTGTTTTGCGAATGTCCTCCCTGGTGGCAGAGGGGAACTACAATTTTACGTGGGTTCCGAACCACAAAAACCTTAATTTTACTACCTTAAACTATACCCAATCTATCAACATATGCGTCTAATCGATTTTTAAACATGTTTATAGACGTGCTACTAATTACTTCTACCGGCAAGCTATTCCACCTATTCTATGCGTAAAAATGTTTTTGGCAACTGTTGTCTCGAACCTTCTTTTTGTCAACTTACACCCGTTATTTCTAGTCCTATTATATTGAGATATTTTGAAAAAGCTATCTTTATCTACGTTATCGAACCCATTCATAATTTTGAAAACCTGGATTAGATCACCCCTTAGCCTCCGAGTCTCGAGTGTAGTCAATTTTAACTCCTTAAGCCTATCCTCGTACGACTTTGACCTAAGCGACGGAATCATCTTAGTTGCTCGTCTTTGAACTCTTTCGATTTTGTCTATATCTCTGCGCATATGCGGATTCCAAAATTGGACCGCGTACTCCAAATGGGGTCTAACTAATGATTTATAAAGAGGAACAATAATATCACGCGATTTGTACTCAAAATTCCTAACTATAAAACCTAGCATCTTGTTCGCCTTATTGACCTGCTGTACTTTGTTTCGCTACTTTTAAATCACCGATGACGATAACTCTTAAATCTTTTTCCTGTTCTACGCTTGCCAACTCCTTCTCTGACATACTATACGCAAAATTACCATTACGCGAACCTATATGTAAAATTTTGCACTTATCGACGTTAAATCTCATTTGCCATGTGATTGACCAATCAACGATTTTATTCAGATCTTCCTGGATTTTACCTCTATCTTCGTCATTAATCGCCCTACCACCCAGCTTCGCGTCATCCGCAAACTTTGAAACTGTACTGACTAGGCCGACATCTAAATCGTTAATATATGTAAGAAAAAGCAAGGGGCCTGATACAGAACCCTGAGGAACGCCACTCGCTACATTAGCCTAACACAACTCCGCTCCATCAACGACCACCCTCTGTTTCCTACCTCGCAACCACTCTTATATTCAATTTATTACTGCATCCCTGATTCCATGAGCCTTAGTTTTTTCAATGAGTCTCTTGTGTGGTACGGTGTCAAACGCTTTTTGAAAATCTAAATACACTACATCAACCGCCCGATGACAATCGTAAACGTCAACCACGCTTTGAAGAAATTCTAAAAGATTAGTTAAGCAAGATTTGTTTCGCCTAAAACCGTGCTGCGTATTTCTAACTAGCTTATGTAATTATAAGTGTTCGACTATACGATCCCTAATTATTGATTCCAGTAGCTTACATACAACAGACGTTAAACTGATTGGCCTATAATTTCCCGCCGCACCTTTAGCGCCTTTCTTAAAGATAGGTGTTACGTTTGCTAACGAAATTATCTGGTACGCACCCTTCAGAAATAGACGCATTAAAAATCTTTGTTAGCGGCACAACAATGTTATCTTTTAATTCTTTTAGTTGTATGGGATATATGGAATCCGGCCCCGGTGATTTACGCGTTTTCATTTTATCAATATAGCGCATTACCTTCCCTTCACTAACCACGATATTATCCAAAATATTACGATTATCAAAAGGTATGTCTATGACCGTAGGGATATTCGTTACATCTTCTATAGTAAAAACTGACGTAAAAAATTCGTTTAGCAAGGTAGCCATTTCCTTGTTTTCAGAAACTAGATCTCCGTTAACATTTTTCAGCGGCCTCAAGACACGTTTTACTAGATTTCTATTGTTGACGTATTGAAAGACTCGCTTGGGGTTTTCTTTACCGTCACGAGCTATGGAGATTTCAATCGCGCTTGGACTTTTTTATTACACTTTTCGCTTCACGCCTTAGAGATATGTAGTTGTTTCGTAACAACAAATTGTCTTTATCGCACTTATGTAACCTATAAGCCCCATCTCTACTCTTTATAATGTCTCCTACTCTAGAAGTAAACCACAAGGGCTTGTTGTTTACTTTCGCACGCTTAATTTTGTACGTACACATTCCTCATTTATAGTCCTCAATACTGTTTCAAACGATTCCCACATTAGTTTTGCGTTGGAGTTCCCCATTACGTTTTCCCAATTGACGTGTGACAATTTATTTCGAAATTTACAAAAGTCTGCGTGCTGGAAGTTATGAATTTTAGTCGAGTTAGTTGGTTTCGAGTGACTTACTGAGAGGACAAACTCTACCATATTGTGATCGCTATTGCTTAACGGTTCTATTACTTGAAGATCAGTAATTAGCCTATCATCCGTAGTTATTACTAAATCTAAAATACTGTCCAACCTCGTAGGTTCCCCAACTTTTTGAATAAGAAAGCTATCCTCGAGAAAATTAACTAAGCGATTACCTTCCGCGTCTCCCTGCATTGTATCGTAATTCACGTTGGCGCAATTAAAGTCACCAATAACTAAAGCCTGCTCACTACCGATTATTCTCTTTAGTTCACAATATAACGCTTCGTCCGTATCAGCTGTTTGATTAGGGGGCCTATATATAACCGCTAGAACAAGTTTCAAATCGTTCAATTTAAGTTCTGCTCTAGTCGAATCTATCGGTTCTGGAATTGTGTGCTTTACTTCTATAACGTTCGCAATATTATCTTTGATATACAACATAACACCGCCTCCTCGCCTACCTATTCTGTTTTTAACAAAAAGTCTATAACCTTTAATTTGATACTCCCCTACAAAGTCACGTGTTTCAGTGCTAAGCCACGATTCATTTATCGCAATTAAATTATAGTTTTTACAAGCAATTAAAGAAAAAAATTCGTTTATTTTATTTCGTAGGCTACGAGTATTTAAGGATAGAACCTTCAAATTGTTTGTAATTGCGCAGGGGAAATTTGTAGAATTTACACTGGGACCGTTCGAGTTACGGCAACCTGAAAAGAAGAGACAGTATTATGAAATAGTCTTCCTAAGCGCGCAGCTCCAACGTCATTAAGATGAAGTCCATCTCCGAGGAACAAGTCTCTCCTGCCGTAGAAACTGTTCCAAAAATTCGCAAAATGCACTCCTTCCTGTTGGCAAAGAGACTTTAGGTTATTGTTAATATAGGTCGCCTTGCTGTAGAAATCGTTACGTTGAATAATTCGAGGAAGTATACCTGTTAAAACAATCTTATTAGTTTTCTCCTTTAGTCACTCTAGTAAGTCCCTGTACCTAGCCAGCAGTTCTTCCGATCTAGAATTTAATGACCTTCCACGTTCATCTGATATGCTTAACTTCATTATGTTTGCAGATGATACAACTGTCTTTTTCTTGCAAAGATGTTAATTCAGCTAAGAATATATTTATTTCAGAATTCATCAGTGTAATTGACCACCAATAAACTCTTCCTAAATACCAGTAAAACAAATTTCATGATTTTTACTAATAAAAGAAATGTATATCTTCATGAACTTAATGTTAATGAAATCGCCATAAAGGAGTGCACTGTAACAAAATTTCTTGGTGTAATGCTAGTGTTATTTATTTATTTGTTGGGTTCAAAATCCCAGCTGAGCCGTGAACGGCCAAGTTCTAAAGGGCCAGTTCAACCTACAGCCCAAGTTAGGCTAAAATTAAAAACTTACAGATTTGAGATCCTATTAGGTCCTACCTCAGGGTTGCTGACTCGATGTGGGCCTACCTTAGGCCTCAGTTGTATGAATTTAAGATAAAAACAAAAGGGGCACTATTTATGGTCTTCTTTCTCAACCTTGCAACAACAACACAACCTGGACTATTGCACGATGCAACAATCTTGTATCTAAACAACCAAACTGAATTGCAAGAGAGCTCTCTATAAGACCACACCCTGTAAGTACGACGTTCCACAAACGAGTAGAAAGGACGCGCAGCGCCCCAAATGATGCCACCTGAGAGCTCAAACAATGCAAGCTCTAAATTAAGTGAATTTTTCACTAACCTTACAATTAAGAGATGGATATACTGTATATACACACCTTAACTTAATATATACAAGCAATGCTGCATCAATCAGCTTAGTCATCATATCGCCTTGGGACAACAATGGTTCTTCCTCTTCTAGATTTTCTAACACTCCCCACCGAAGAGGCATTGTTGTCATTACCTTCTGCAAGGTTAGCCAAGCCTTCTCCATGAGGCTGTAACTCAAATGTTTCATCTTGACTATCTGTGTTTTTGCTGATTTCTAAAGCATAGAGTTTTTGTATAGGTCCCTTTAACTTTCCTCCTGAAGTCTTTACCAGTGCAGACCTAACCAAATTGTCTTTGCCAACAAACAACTCTTCAATTATGCCAAGCTTCCAGCATTGCCTTGGTCTTTCATCCCCAATCATTACCATTTCTCCCACCTTGATACAATTTGCATTGGAACCCTTTACCTTGCCTGATGGGTAATAATTGAGTTCTGGCAAGTATTCCATCTGCCACCTCTTCCATAACTGATCTTGTAGCTCTTCAAGGTACCTGAACCGTCTGGTTAACTCTCCTTGAGTGCTCTGGATAGGCTGCAAGTCTTCTGGCACACTGGGGCTTGATGTTAATCGTTTACCACAAAGAAAATTATTTGGTGTCAATGGCTCCGCATCCTGCATACTGTTTGTGGTGCCGCGTTTGTTAGCGGGCTAAAGATAAAGTAAAGGCCAATTTGAGTCTTTATTCAACATAAACATAGCATAGATCTGAAACACAGAAAACAATAATTAGTAAAGACTCATTACATTCCTCTCTTCTTTTATAATACGTGATCACAGAAAACAAAAATTAGTAAAGACTTGTTACACAGAAAACAATAATTAGTAAAGACTCATTACATTCCTCTCTTCTTTTATAATACGTGATCACAGAAAACAAAAATTAGTAAAGACTTGTTACACAGAAAACAATAATTAGTAAAGACTCATTACATTCCTCTCTTCTTTTATAATACGTGATACTTTGGACGGTAAGAAACAAAACGACAAGTTCAAGATATTTTGGAAGAAAGAAGAGTCTACAAGTTTAGGCGTTGAGCTGGGTATCTGATTCGAGTGCTACTTCTCAGAGGGGGACTCGTCTCGGAGGTTACTGACACAGGTGGGCCTCTCTCGACTTCGACTGGAGTCGCTTCGACGGGAGCTGTTGGGACCGTGTGTCGGCGGATCTCAGCGGGTTCTGAGTCGTCCGTTAGCGGGGTGGAATTGATTGGCGGACTGGGTACGGGGGGTTCATAGTGATTCGTGTCATCCGTATTGCTACGTCCCGCCGGTGCCAGGTCCCTGATGGATACGGTATCTTCTCTCCCATTCGGATGCCGTATAAACGCGTAGTTGGGGTTTGCCTCAATTAACTCAACTTCCTCGACGAGGGGGTCGTTCTTGGATCGGCGAATGAATTGGCGAAGGAGTACAGTTCCCGGAGAAGACAGCCACGTCGGTAGTGCAGAACCGGTAGAAGTACGCCGCGGGTGCGTGAATAGACGCTCGTGAGGAGTTTCGTTCGTGGCCGTACACAGCAGCGATCTAATCGAGTGCAGCGCGTCTGGTAGGACGGACTCCCATTGCGACATCGGCAACCCGCGATCTTCTATGGCTAGTTTGATGGTGTTCATGATGATTCCATTGTAACGTTCGCATTGCCCGTTTCCTTGGGGGTGATACGGCGTTGTGCGACTAGTCGCGATACCATGTTTAGTTAGGAACAGTTTTAGTTCCGAAGACATAAACGATGTCCCTCGATCTGTGTGGATGTAAGAGGGAGTTCCGAAGGTAGAAAATAACTCGGTGAGACGGGCGATAACGGTTGACGTGTTCGTATCACGGCACGGGAAGGCAAAAGGAAAGCGTGAATACTCGTCGATTACTGTTAGGATGTAAGGTCGCGAAGTTGCGCTCGGAAGCGGGCCTTTAAAGTCGATGTTAAGTCGGTCAAACGGGGACATGGCCCGTATTAAGTGACTAACTTCTGGTTTATAGTACTGTGGCTTACATTTAGCGCATGTTTGGCATTCCGACGTAACTCGTTTGATGTCATCCACTGAGAATGGTAGGTTCCTAGCTCTCACAAAATGAGTCATTCGGCGGACTCCTGGGTGTATCAGATTAACATGCAGCTGGGCGAGGGATATTCTTGGAGTAGCAGCGCAAAAGGATCGCGACAATGCGTCTGCGGCTCGGTTCTCGGGGCCCGGTCTGTATTTTATTGTGAATGAGTAGCCGGCTAGTTCTACACGCCAACGGAGAATCTTATCGTTCTTAATACGACCAGTAGCTTTTCCATCGAACATGAAAGATACGCTCCGCTGGTCGGTGACGACAGTAAAGTGTCGATAAGCTAAGAAGTGCTTCCACTTGCGAATGGATTCGATTACAGCGTATGCCTCCTTTTCAACGATGTGATGGCGACGTTCTGTGTTATTCAGAGCGCGAGAAAAGAACGCCACCGGGCGGCCGTTCTGGGTGAGGGTGGCTCCGATTGCTGAAGAGGAAGCGTCCGTCTCCACAGTGAACGGCAGTTCTTCATCGATTGAACCGACGACAGCTTTCGAGATATCATCTTTGAGTGTTTGGATCGTTGATACTTCCTCGCGAGTTAATGGGAATGATGAAACGTTGAGCAGAGGTTTGATCTTGAGGGAATAGTTCTGAATCCATTTAGCATAGTATGCGAATAGTCCGATTACGCGTTGTAGAGACGACTTGTTGCGAGGAGTTTGAAGTTCTTGTAGTGGCCGGAGGCGTTCGGGATCGGGCCGCAATACGCCATGAGAGATAGAATATCCGAGCAGGTGCACTGATGTCATCGAAAGCTTGCATTTTTCCTTGTTTAGACTCAGATTTACTCGTTTAGCGGCTTCCCAGAAATGTCGAAGGTTCTCATCGTGCTCTTCCCAAGTGGTTCCGCAGATGGTGAGATCGTCGAGGTAGGCGTATGTTGATGATAAGTTGTTCGAGGATATGAATTCGTTCATGACGCGCTGGAAGGCCGCGGCTCCGTTAGTTACTCCCATAGGGATCCTTCTGAATTGGTATAGATTTCCGTCAGCCTCGAATGCTGTGAAAGGTCGTTCAGACGGATCGATTTCTACCTGGTAGTATGCGCTTGACAGATCAATTACGCTGTAGTATTTGTGTTGTGAGACTTTGTTGGCTATATCATCGATTCGCGGAAGAGGATATGCATCTAGCATGGTAAATCGGTTGACGGTTTGAGAGAAATCGATTACCATGCGTTTTTTTTTTGTTTCGGTAGATGTGATGACTACTTGAGCACGCCAGGGTGAGTTACTGGGTTCAATTATCTCATCCCTGAGTAGCTTTTCGATTTCTTTCCCAATGAAAATTTTGTCCTCAGAGCAAAATCGTCTGGACTTCGTGGCGATGGGACGACAATCGGCAGTTAAGTTGCCGAATAGTGGTGGGGCTGAAATTCTTGATCGAGTAAGGCCGCATATATGGAGTGCTGGCTCCGGACCTCCGAAATTGATGTTCAATTCCTTGTGTCTGATTAAGAATGGGGTACCGAGTATTATGTCAGCGCACAGATCCGACAAGACGGATAGTTCGAGCTTTTCGTAGTCGCGGTCTCCCATCGTAACCTTCACTGTACATCGACCTGAGATGGCTGCGGATAGATTAGGCGAAGCCATTGATACGACGCCCGAGTGCGGAAGAATGGGCAGCTCTAAGTGTTTGGCTAGATCCTCACGAATGAAGTTGTCCGAGCTGCCAGTATCCAACAAGGCGAGACACGAACGGCCGTTGACGAGGATATCGACTGTTGAGTTGGTAGGCATGGAGGAGCTACACGATAGAGTGGTACTAATGGTCGCTAATGCTGCGGCTGAATGAGACGCTGTGGTTTTATCCTGTTTTTGACGTGCCGAGGAAGTACTTGAGCGGCAGACTTTGGCCCAGTGGCCGGTCTTTTCACATTTCGCACAGATAGAATCCTTTGCCGGACACCTGCTTCGTGGGTGGCGTCGAGACCCGCAGAAGAAGCACAGAGCGGCTTTGTTGTCGAAATTCGTAGCGGCTGAAGAGTTTGGGAGATCGTCTCCTTGGACGCAGGCAGGCCGGGCAGAGTCAGTAGTCGGCGACGGTTCGTGGCGAGAGCCAGTGGCTGCAACAGCACCGTAATGAGTGAGGTACGATTCTGAGTTTTTCTGGGCCTGATCTAATGTTCGAGCCTGGACGATAGCCTTTTCCAGTGAGAGTGTGTCATTTTCGAGTAAGCGGGTGCGGATGGCGCTATCTCTAATTCCTCGGATGAAAGCGTCTCTCACAGATGAACTCCTGTTTTCGTCGGCGGAAACCGATTTGAAGTTGCAGTCATTGGCTAGTTGTTGAAGAATTTGCAAGTACTCATCGAGGGTTTCCTCGGGCTTTTGGTGACGGGTGGACAACAGGTGGCGAGCGCATACCTCGTTTGGCTTCTTGACGTAGGTGGCCTCTAAGGCTGCCATGGCATTCTCATAAGTAGAGCAGTCTTGAATGATATCAGCGACATCGGGGCCGATATGTATGAATAGAACCTCCAATTTATTGGGGTTGTGTTCGGCGATAGTACTCAAGAAATATTTGAATCCGCGCGACCATAATTTCCATAGTTTCCCAGCTTGGGGAGAATTCGGAGAAGTAATAAATTTATCCGGGCGAATCACCTTCTCCATGATATAGTAAGATTACTGGATGAATATTTGCTTGCTGTATCTGAAAGGCCGACTGAATGGCTGATTGAAATGTTGAATAAATTGTGGTGCCGCGTTTGTTAGCGGGCTAAAGATAAAGTAAAGGCCAATTTGAGGCTTTATTCAACATAAACATAGCATAGATCTGAAACACAGAAAACAATAATTAGTAAAGACTCATTACACTGTTATAAACAAAAGTGATAGGCCTACTGTTCACCATTGCTTCTACTTCACATAAAACAGTGCAGAATTCTTTTTTGCTCAAATGAGCATTAGCTGAAAGTTTCTTTAATGGACACTTTACACTTCTCACTAGTCTTTCCCAAAATCCTCCCCACTATGGTGCTCTCTCAACAATAAACTCCCACTGTACCCCTTGGTGTGAAAAGTAGGATTGGAATCCTTCCTCTTTTAGCAAGGACCAAATTTCTTGGAGTTCCTTTGCACCCTTTTTGAAGGTTTTTGCATTATCCGATATGATTTTATTTGGGAAACCCCTTCTGTTCACAAACCTTTTAAAGGCCAAAAGAAATACATCACTACTTAAGTTGCTTACCAACTCCAAATGGATTGCTCTGGTGGTAGCACAGGTGAAAAGACATATATAACCTTTGTTAGACTCTCCTCGCTCATACACATAGACTGGCCCTGCAAAGTCTACTCCCACTACATCAAATGGGGCAGTATAGACACACCGTTCTCTTGGAAGTGGAGCCACCTTTTCATAATAAGGCTTTGCACTCCAACGCTTGCAAACCACACATTTATGCACGACCTTTTTTACTACTTGTCTAATTTTGGGAATCCAAAACTGTTGTCTGATCTCTATTATCACTTCTCTAACTCCAGCATGTAACAGCTTATGATGAGTATCCAGGATCAAAAGGTCCACAAAGTGCCCCCCAGAAGGTAGCAAAATTGGATGTCTTTTCTCCTCTGGAAGCCCAGAAAACTGTAGTCTACCTCCTACTCTCAATAAATCCTGATCCAAAAACACATCCAAACCCTTGAGAGCAGAATGTGTTGGTAGAACCTGTAATGGATGGCTGGTGAGCAATTCCCTCTCTTCACCAAATTTTTCCTTCTGCACATATACCACCCAGTATTTCCTGGCTTGCTGAATCTCATTACTGTTCAGAATTCCTTCCCTTCTTGTTTCTCCCTTAATATTGTTGGTAAATCTATATACCCATGCTGTCACTCTTAACAATCTTTTCAGACTGCTAATGTCCTCAAGCCTCAATATGGGGTCCTGCTGCATAACTTGACAACTGTTCACAGCGCATTTTCTCACCTCACTCACCCATGCTTCTTCAGCCTGGCATTCTCCTACAATAGGCTGATAAGAAGGCCAGTTTTCACTTCCAAGTTTTAGCCACTCTGGCCCATTCCACCACAAACTTGACTGTGCAAGATCTTTCACTGAAATTCCTCGTGTTGGTAAATCAGCTGGGTTTTGGGTGCCTGGACAATGCTTCCATTGCTTGGGATCTGTGTGCGCTTGAATTTCTTCCACCATATTGGCAACAAATGGTTTCCATTTCCTTGCCTGACTTCTTAACCAGTGCCAAACTATAGTGGAGTCTGTCCAATAATAGCTTGGAATTTCATAGAGGGCCAAAGACTTTTGCACTGTAACCGCAAGCCGACTAGCAATAACGGCACCCATCAATTCCAACCTTGGAACAGAAAGCCTTTTCAAAGGTGCTACTCTGCTCTTTGCAGCAATCAACCTGCAACTTACTTCCTCTTGCAATGTGCCTCTAATATAAATACAAGTTGCATAGGCTTCCTCACTTGCATCACAAAAGATGTGCAGCTCCAAATTGTCTGGACTATTGTTCAACTCTCCAAAGTACCATCTTGGGATTTCAATGTCTCCAAGATGTGCCAATTCTTTGAACCAATATTTCCACCTTACCACCATATGATCAGGTAACTCTTGGTCCCAACCAAGTCCAATTTCCCAGAGGCTCTGGAACCAAATTTTTGACTTTATCACAAATGGAGCCAGGAATCCAAGAGGATCAAAGACCTTTGAAGCCAAACTAAGAGCTGTACGTTTTGCCCACCTTGTCTCATTCTCAGCCAGCTCTACTAAAGATTTCCCATTGAAGGTAAACAAATCATCTCCTTGCTGCCAAACAATGCCTAGCACCTTTGCGTCTATTGCCCACAACTCCTTAATACCAGAATCCTCAATACTTTCTGCTGCATCAGGTACTACACAGGACTGACTCATAAACTCTTGTAATTGAGAATGATTGGTCTGCCATTTTCTAAGCTCCATGCCAGCCTCCCTCATTACAGCTCTAGCCTCCATGAATATCTGTTTAGCCATTTCTGTATTATCCACGGAACACAGCAAATCATCAACATAAAAATTTTTCCTTGTGTTCAATAGTGTTAGGATAGACTTCAGAATATTTCTTAAAATGGTACTGCATAGTAGCTGCCAACAGAAATGGACTAGAGCTGAGGCCAAACAACACTGACTTCACTCTATATGCTTGAACCTTAGGTTCATTTTCCAACAAGTCTTTCGTATCCACCCACAGATACCTTACTGCATCTCTGTCCTCTGGTTTTAACTTTATCCGCAAAAAAGCTTGCTTCACATCTGCAGTCAATGCTACTCTACCAAACCTGAATCTCAGTAACAAGGAAAATAAATCTGCATTTAAATTTGGCCCAGCATCCAAACAGTCATTCAAGGACACACCACCTTTGTCCTTGGCTGAGCCATCAAAAACTACCCTCAGTTTGGTGGTAGTTTTGTCTCGCCGTACCACTGCATGGTGTGGCAGATAATGTGCCTCCTGGCTCACCAGCTCACCTTGCACCCTTTCAACATAGCCCTCCCTTACATAGCTTAGGATGGCCTCATTGTATTCAATTAACAACTCCTCATTTTTTCTTAGCCTGTACAATGAAGTCTCCAACCTCCGATTAGCTAGCTGAAGGTTTGAACCAGTGTAGTGCCTTGCACCACAAGATTATTTTTTATTAGTGAAAACTGCCACAAATTGGCATGAGTGAAATATTTAAATCTAAATAAATAAATAAATACAAGTTAAACATGTCCAGTGATCAAATTTAATTCTTAAGCATTCAGTGTGGTGTGACGACATGAATTGGCTTTTAAGGATTATTTTGGCTTGTTGGTAAAATTGTTAAGTAAAAACAAACTTGTGTGCAACGACAACACAAGGGACGCCGTTTTCCACATTTTAAGATCTAAAGGGACAGCGCCAGCAAGCAAAATTTCGTTGTGGTATGTTCTTATTTATAATGTTTATTTTCTTACTATTTCATATCTGTATGCAATACCGCATACTGCAGATACTAACAAGCCTTATACTGTTTGCAATTAGTACTGTAAGATTCATACTATAAGCAGTACTGTAAGATTCATACAATAAATTACCTTAGGCTAAGTTAGGTCTATTTAGGCAAAAGGCCAAATTGTAACTCTAGCCTAGCTGAGGCCTACCGTAGCCTTTGTTTTAAATAATTAACCTCAGCTCCACTATATTTGAAGAGGCAAAGGCCTGCCCATTAATTTTCTTAGTATATTTTACTTTATAAGCCTATTATGTTTCATGTTATTTTCTTAGCAGATGGCCTACTAATCATTTGTAGCCTACATACTTCCTTAGTTTTCCCATTCAACTTAACACAATCCCATAATGAGAATAAACTGTAATTTATCATCCACAGGTTACTGGGCCTATATAGCATATGTATATTAATTATTAATTTTTGCCATTTTTATTATTCTTTTTCTCTGAAATATCACTTATAGTATTCTTGTCTGTCTCTTTGCAGACAAGGTTGTCATTGTGGCTATTATTAGTTTATTATTACTAGTTTATTATTATTAGTGTTACATTATTTATATATTAATATTATTTCTATTACTTGTTTATCAGTATTAGTTGCAGACTGTTATATATAGCTAAACGGTGCCATTATTTAATTCTCCATTATATGTCAAAGTTGTTACGGGTAAATATCCCCTTTGCATTTATAAATAATTGTTGCATATAAATTATTAATCGTTGTCAATAAAATACAAAATTCATATTGATGATTTTATAATCAGTCCTTCCCTTCTTTTATTAAAATTAATTTTGCGCCGCAGTGCTGGATGCCAATCTAGTATTTGGGCGCTGGTGACCCTGGCATTTAGTTAATTATCTACGTAAACTTGTAAAGGTCTATAATAATATAACTGACTCTTACACCAGGTTTGCAAGAATCTTTCCAAGGGAGGCCAACTTCATAGCAACCATCTCTAAACCCAATCCCTTTTTCAAATTGCTCTAAAACATCATTGTTCACTGTACTTGCCTGTTTGTCCTTTATGCCAATGGATTCAAGTTCCCAAAAGACTTTCAAATGCCTTTCCAAACCATGGCTGTTCTCCTCAATCTTAACAAAAAGAGCCTTAATTTCCATTTCATTGCAATAGCTACCATGTAGCATCCAGCCTAGCTTACTTTCAATAGCTACCGGGCCTCGAGATGTGCGGACAATATTACCAGTGATGAAGTCCCAATAATAGTCAGCTCCAATCAAAAGACTAATATCTTCTGTTCCTTCAAACTTATTATTGCCCAAATTAATTCCTTTAACTTGCAATTCTTGGACACATGCCATATCTAAACAAGTAGTGACTGGAGCACAAAGTTCCTCAATCTCTACAGCTTGGACCTTGATAGTAGGACTTTGTGGTAACAACCCCTTAACCAGAACTTCTACCTTCTTAAATTTGGTTCGGTTTTGAACGGAAGCCCCAAACCCAGAAATTCTTAAATTTTCCCTCTTAAGTTCTTTAAACTTCAATTTTCTGGAAATTCTGGTCTTAATAAAGCTACACTGGCTACCACTATCAAACAACACTCTTACAGTAGCTTCTCCACCATTCCCAATTAATAAGGCTGCAGTTGTTTGCAATAATCCCCCTTTACTTTTACTCCCTTGCATAGCAGTGGCATGTGCCACTGATGTCTCTACTTCTGGGGTAGGCCTACTAGGAGTGTTTTCACACAATAATGGCTGATGCCTACCATGACATTTTTTGCACAAAATTTTAAACTTGCAAAACATTGCTCTGTGACCTTTCAAAAAACATTTAAAACATGCTGTAGACTTAGTTACCCTATCCTTTCTCTCCTCAACAGGTAAAGCCTCAGCCACTTCACATTTATATGACTTGTGGTTGCCTTCGCAAAATATGCATTCCTTGATTCCCTTTAATTTATTCTCAGAGGACGCATGTAGAGCTGACACTGTACCTGGGCTATTCCTTTTTGTAGAAACTTTGGTGCTGTGCCTGCCCTTGTCCCCTTGTTTAACATCCCACTGTGCAAACTCAATTCCCTCTCGTCTTGCTAATTCTGTACCTAAAAGACTTAACATCTGCTGAAGGGGGATGTACACATGTTCTGTAGAGTGTCCCCTACTTAATTCAAGCAAAATTGAGCTAGGCAATTTAGACTCCAGTATAGTAACCAACATTATACCATACCTTTCCATTCCTACACCCAAGTTGTCCAGGGACCTAGTTCTAACTTCAAATTCACCATATAACTGCCGTAACTCCTTGACAATATTAGGATTATTAACAGGAGGTATAGCTAAAAGTTCACGGAGGTGGCTTTTAATTAAGATCTCTGGCTTACCAAACCGTTTCTTTAATATATCCCAAGCCACATTATAATTAGCCTCTGTTAATGCTAATCCTGCTATTGTCTTTGCTGCCTCCCCTTCCAAGAGGGACTGCAAATAATTAAACTTCTCCACCGCACTTAACACTTGACTAGAATGAACTGCTGATTGAAAACTGTCTGCCCATCCTTGCCATTCCTGAATACTCCCAGAAAATGTTTTGAGTACAAGCCTCGGTAATTGAACTACAGATCTGTTAACCTTAACTTCACAAACATCATTTGTTGAGTGTTGTGTTTCATTATTAGACCTGGTCTCTAACTGTAATGCGCTGCTAAACTCTTTCGCTCGGTGGCCTACTTTAATTATATCATCAATAATCTCTTCAAAGTAAATTATGTTATTTTCTATTTCATCCTCTTCTATAAGAGCGTCAATTTTAACATTTACTTCACTTAGAGCAACCTTTTTAGTTTCTAATATGGAAAGCTGTGCAGTCACTAATCTTAAATCCTCTTGCTCTATGGCAGAATCTATAGTGGCAATGACCTTTGTAGGCGCTTCTCCTTTTTTTAAACTTGTTCAATTCAGATGCACTCATCTTCAATGCAAACAACAATTGGGCTCAATGCCAAATGAGCTAAATTGGCAGAAATACTTAACCAAACTGATCAAACGTAAATTTTGCTTTTTTCAAATAAACTGAACTGCTGGGTGGGGTACTAACCAACCACCAGTATGGAATACCAATTTTTCCACCCAAGTAACTGGCGCACTGAAGTCTGCAACCTTCGCCTACGAATAATAAACCAAATTTAACCAAACAGGTAAAATGTAGGCCAACAACAACGACAGACGAGTGGCCAAGTTTCGCAATTGGGCGACCAAACTTTCTACCCTGGGACCTTAATTCAATAATAAACCAAAATTAACCAAACCGGTAAAAATGTAGGCCAAAAACAACGACAGACGAGTGGCCAAGTTTCGCAATTGGGCGACCAAACCTTCTACCCTGGGACCTTAATTCAATAATGCTCAACCCGTCTAGGCCTAACTTGGGCTACAATTTGCACAATCAGAACTTTGCCGAAAAATAGTCACTGACTCAGTCTTGGGCTAGAATCCGATTCTGAAGGACCATGTTATTTTATTTATTTGTTGGGTTCAAAATCCCAGTTGAGCCGTGAACGGCCAAGTTCTAAAGGGCCAGTTCAACCTACAGCCCAAGTTAGGCTAAAATTAAAACTTACGGATTTGAGATCCTATTAGGTCCTACCTCAGGGTTGCTGACTCGATGTGGGCCTACCTTAGGCCTCAGTTGTATGAATTTAAGATAAAAACAAAAGGGGCACTATTTATGGTCTTCTTTCTCAACCTTGCAACAACAACACAACCTGGACTATTGCACGATGCAACAATCTTGTATCTAAACAACCAAACTGAATTGCAAGAGAGCTCTCTATAAGACCAAACCCTGTAAGTACGACGTTCCACAAACGAGTAGAAAGGACGCGCAGCGCCCCAAATGATGCCACCTGAGAGCTCAAACAATGCTAGCTCTAAATTAAGTGAATTTTTCACTAACCTTACAATTATGAGATGGATATATATACACCTTAACTTAATATATACAAGCAATGCTGCATCAATCAGCTTAGTCATCATATCGCCTTGGGACAACAATGGTTCTTCCTCTTCTAGATTTTCTAACAGCTAGATAGGAATTTGCAATGGAGTGATCATGTAAATTATATCGCGAAAAAGATTTCAAGGAGCGTTGCTATAATGTTTAAGCTTAGAAATGTAGTCCCTAAACAGGTTTTATTGACTCTTTATCAGGCTCTTGTTCTTCCTTATATAACGTACTGCACCCTTGTTTGGGGAAACTCCGCTAACAACGCATTAAATGATATATCTTTGTCATCCAAACAAAGAGCAATAAGGTTATTATCTGATGCTGATTTCATTGATCACTCTAGTGCATTATTTAAAAAGCTAAACCTACTAAAGCTCAATGATGTAATCAAACTGACACATTTTATTTTTATTTACAAATGTAAGAACAAAATCATTAATTTACAATGGGTAAATAGATATTTTGTAACTCATCAAGAAATCCACTCGTATCAGACCAGAAATAGATCAAAGTATGTTATATCTCAATTTAGATGGTCTTCATCTCAAAAACTACCTATTTGTTATTTTTTTTTATTTTATTGGGTTCAGAATCCCAGCTGAGCCGTGAACGGCCAAGGTCTAAAGAGCCAGTTTAACCTACAGCCCAAGTTAAGCTAGACTAAAAACTTAGGGACTTGGAGGTCCTATTAGGTCCTACGGCCAGAGGTGAGCTGGACCCGGTTCGCACCGGTTCGCGTGAACCGGTTGTTAACTTTTTGCCGGACGCTGAAGAGAGCATAGATGTACTGATATTTATGTTTTGCCTAATAATTCATTATTGCTGAAGTTGACTGAGCAATTTAATTTTAACTATGTAGATATGATTCATCGGTTTTTATTAAATAATTCTTCTTTTCTGATTTCATTAGAAACGTCTATTTCTCTAATTAACTATACTAATTAATTGTCATGCAGTTATTAATACCTAGCTGAATCATAAAATGCAGACACTTGAAAAAGGCAAATAGCGAGATAATTAATTTAATTAAAATTGCGAAAGGGTGGGGTGGGAAGGGTTGTCAATTTTTTATTGCCGAATTCAGAATTTTTTATACAGAACCCGGTGGTTAAAATTTTGGCAGCTTAGCGAACCGGTTGTTAAAATTTTGGCAGCTCACCACTGGTCCTACCCAAGGGTTGCTGACTCGATGTGGGCCTACCTTAGGCCTCAGTTGCATAAAATTAAGATAAAAAAACAAAAGGGGCACTATTTATGGTCTTCTTTCAAACCTTGCAACAACAACACAACCTGCACTATTGCACGATGCAACAATCTTGTATCTAAACAACCAAACTGAATTGCAAGAGAGCTCTCTATAAGACCACACCCTGTAAGTGCCGCATTCAATAAACGAGTAGGAAGGACGCGCAGCGCCCCCCAAAAAATGATGCCACAAGAGTGTCCAAACAATGATGCCACAAGAGCCCAAAAATGCTAGCTCTAAATTAAGTGAATTTTTCACTAACCTTACAATTAAGAGATGGATATATATACACCTTAACTTAATATATACAAGCAATGCTGCATCAGTCAGCTTAGTCATCATATCGCCTTGGGACAACAATGGCTCGTCCTCTTCTAGATTTTCTAACACTCCCCAAGGAAGAAGCATTGTTGTCATTACCTTCTGCAAGTTTAGCCAAGCCTTCTCCATGAGGCTGTAACTCAAATGTTTCATCTTGACTATCCGTGTTTTTGCTGATTTCTAAAGCATAGAGTTTTTGTATAGGTCTCTTTAATTTCCCTCCTGAAGTCTTTACCAGTGCAGACCTAACTAAATTGTCTTTGCCAACAAACAACTCTTCAATTACGCCAAGCTTCCAGCATTGCCTTGGTCTTTCATTCCCAATCATTACCACTTCTCCCACCTTGATACAATTTGCATTGGAGCCGTTACATTGCCTGATGGGTAATAATTGAGTTCTGGCAAGTATTCCATCTGCCACCTCTTCCATAACTGATCTTGTAGCTCTTCAAGGTACTTGAACCTTCTGGTTAACTCTCCTTAAGTGCTCTAGATAGGCTGCAAATCTTCTGGCAAACTGGGGCTTGATGTTAATCGTTTAGACGTTTACCACAAAGAAAATGATTTGGTGTCAATGGCTCTGCATCCTGCATACTGTTATAAACAAAATTGATAGGCCTACTGTTCACCATTGCTTCTACTCAAAGGTGGGCAGTTGCGCCGCAAAAAGTTGCGGCGCAACTTGCGGCGCAGCATTTTTGGTTGCGCTTGCGCTTGCGGCGCAACTTTTTGAAAAGGGTTGCGCTTGCGCGTGCGGCGCAACTATTTCAGCAGAGTTGCGGTTGCGGCTGCGGCGCTACAAAAATCGTTGCGAGTGCCCACCACTGCAGATATACGTTAAATGCAAAGGTGGGCAGTTGCGCCGCAAAAAGTTGCGGCGCAACTGGCGGCGCAACATTTTTGGTTGCGCTTGCGCTTGCGGCGCAACTTTTTGAAAAGGGTTGCGCTTGCGCGTGCGGCGCAACTATTTCAGCAGAGTTGCGGTTGCGGTTGCGGCGCTACAAAAATCGTTGCGCGTGCCCACCACTGCTTCTACTTCACACAAAACGGTGCAGAATTCTTCTTTGCTCGAATGAGCATTAGCTAAAAGTTTCTTTAATGGACACTTTACACTTCTCACTAGTCTTTCCCAAAATACCCCCACCATGGTGCTCTCTCAACAATAAACTCCCACTGTACCCCTTGGTGCGAAAAGTAGGATTGGAATCATTCCTCTTTTAGCAAGGACAAAACTTCTTGGAGTTCCTTTGCAGCTTTTTTGAAGGTTTTTGCATTATCCGATATGATTTTATTTGGGAAACCCCTTCTGTTCACAAACCTTTTAAAGGCCAAAAGAAATACATCACCACTTAAGTTGCTTGCCAACCCCAAATGTGAAAAGACATACAGTATATAACCTTTGTTAGACTCCCCTTGCTCATACACATAGACTGGACCTGCGAAGTCTACTCCCACTACATCAAATGGGGCAGTATAGACACACCGTTCTCTTGGAAGTGGAGCCACCTTTTCATAATAAGGCTTTGCACTCCAACGCTTGCAAACCACACATTTATGCAAGACCTTTTTTACTACTTGTCTAATTTGGGGAATCCAAAACTGTTGTCTGATCTCTATTATCACTTCTCTAACTCCAGCATGTAACAACTTATGATGAGTATCCAGGATCAAAAGTTCCACAAAGTGCCCCCCAGAAGGTAGCAAAAGTGGATGTCTTTTCTCCTCTGGAAGCCCAGAAAACTGTAGTCTACCTCCTACTCTCAATAAATCCTGATCCAAAAACACATCCAAACCCTTGAGAGCAGAATGTGTTGGTAGAACCTGTAATGGACGGGTGGTGAGCAATTCCCTCTCTTCACCAAATTTTTCCTTCTGCACAAATACCACCCACTATTGCCTGGCTTGCTGAATCTCCTTACTGTTCAGAATTCCTTCCCTTCTTGTTTCTCCCTTAATACTGTTTGTAAATCTACATACCCATGCTGTCACTCTTAACAACCTTTTCAGACTGCTAATGTCCTCAAGCCTCAATATGGGGTCCTGCTGCATAACTTGACAACTGTTCACAGTGCATTTTCTCATTTCACTCACCCATTCTTCTTGAGCCTGGCATCAGGGCCGTTTCCTGGCATAAACAGACTAAGCGGCCGCTTAGGGCCCCGATGCTACTAGGGGGCCCCTAGACAGGCTCCCAGGTCATAGCTCAGTGGGCAAGAATAGGAATATAGCTGAAGTTATTATTAATATTAGTGTTATTATTATTAGTATCCTTATTATTATTATTATTATTATTATTATTGTCGTATTAATTAAGTTTTTGTATGAGACAAATGTGATAAAACGGAGACAAACGAAACGTTTTGGTCGTTATGTGTAAATAACTATTGTGAGATCTTATTTCTATATTATTTAACTTTATTCTTACTATATGCTTATACTTTCCTAAATGCTTAATTTTTCTAGTATTGTAAAACATTATTATTATTATTATTATCATCATCATTATTGTCATGACTATTATTATTCAGCTGATTAGTTGTGGTTAACTAGATGTGACTTCGTGCATCTTGGAAAATGAAAAGACATTATCCATCAGGAGCTGAAAAACGGAAAAAGAAGAAAATAGAGGAGGAGAAGCTTTCCAGTAGCACAGGTGAGATGTGCCACTTGTATATTCTTATGATTACAGTTCAGGCAACTAGGTTAGGTAGACCATCAAGCTAGGCAAGTGCTCAAGAATCGTGTAGAGTAAGCTAGTCTCTGTAATATTTATAATATTTCGAAATGTGAAATTTAATGGATCACATCACCTCAAATTCTGTTCACACAGATCAATTACACTGGTCAACACTCATTTTATTGCCAATCATATTAGAGTGATTTTGGGGTAACTTTGTGGTGCTGATTCCGAATATGGCATCGGTTTTGCTAGATTGGCTCTAATTTATGAGATAATTGGTACCCCATTGAAACACGTAAAAATGCAAAAAATTTAATGTTCAGGCGGAGCCTACTTACAAATCGCATTGAAATTGTCTCAAATCATACAAAAGTAAACACATGAAATACATAATGGCATTTTATTCGGTCTCACTATCTAGAATGTTCCGGTAGTTTCCCATATGCACGCGTTATGGTTACGTTTCCTATTAATTGAGGGTATTCATTATCTCAAGAACTAGAGCCAAATCGGAAAAAACTACTTTCATTTTGGAATTCAGCACAAAATACCCTAAATTCGTACGAATTTCCTTGGCAACGAAAAAAAAAATTTTTTTGTTGACCTGTGTTATCAAACAAGATATTCTAGCAAAAATTAACAGAATATGTGATGTTATGTTCTTCTCAGGAGCACTACTGAAATATTTGGAAAAAGCCATCCTCAGCAAAGCCTGATGAACATCATGAGCCAACAGCAGGACCATCCTCTATGCAACTCAAACACCAGTAGAAGTAGAACCTGATGAACCAACAAGTGGCCCATCTTCTGTTCAGCTTCAAACATCACACACAGGCATTTCTACTGAGCAACAAGAACCAAGATCTGCTCCACCGCTTGATCCGTATGACTGGCCAGTTGTCCTGTCAGATGCTTTGAAGACAGATCTGGTGTCTCGAGGACCATTTCAAATCAGTCCAGATTTCACATTCCAACATCAGAGAGGCCCTGTTGGAAGTCAGAAACAATGCCACAGATGCCATAGCCAGGAGTGAAGCACAAGCACTTGCAGAAGAGGTAGGGTCTTATCGCTTTCAGATTTGCATAATAGTATGGCATGACATTCTTCATGCAGTTAACCGTGTGAGCAAACTTCTGCAGTCTCCTACAGTGCAGTTTGATGTGGCAGTCAAACTCCTCACAAAAATAAAAGACTCACTCACCAGCTACAGAAACACAGGTTTTGTTGCAGCACAAGTCGTAGCTAGGGACATATGTGAGGAAATGAATGTGGAGGCTGTGCTGAAGGAGAAGAGGCTCAGATCCACAAAAAAGCACTTCGCTTACGAAGCTCCTGACGAACCATTTACAGAAGCCTTAAAGAGGCTGGAAGTCAAATTTTTCAATGTGGTGGTGGATTGTGCCATCGGGTCAATAAATGAGAAATTCAAAACATTACATGATGTGAGGGACATATTTGGGGTTCTCCTAAACTTCACCACAATGAACAAGGAAGACTTGTCCTGCAAGTGTGAAAAGCTCTCTAAGATACTGAGTTCTGGAGCTGACTCTGACATTGATGGAAGAGAACTGGCCCTCGAAATTAAGAACTTGCCGACTTTACCTTCACACAACATGACTGCATTGGAGCTTCTCTCCTTCATTCATCAGAAGCAACTGGAGGAACTATACCCCAATCTCTGGATTGCACTAAGAATTGCCTGCACTCTACCTGTGACAGTAGCGTCAGCCGAGAGGAGCTTCTCTAAGATGAAGCTAATCAAGAACTACCTCAGATCATCAATGGGGCAGGATCGCCTCAATGGCCTTGGCATCATAAGCATCAACAAGGACGTTGGCAGGGAGATTTCCTATGATGATTTTATTGATGATTTCGCCCAGAAAAAATCTAGGAGGCAAAAATTTTGAAGATACAAACTGTTCTGTATAACTGTTAGCTATTACACGATTGTATCGTAGAGTTAGTAATTGTTTGGTAGTTGATAATTGCATTATTTTTTTATACATAGTTCTGTCATTTATTCTAAATAATGTATAAGTTAATTTTCAGGAATTTCATGAAGAGTATTTTTTCTGTTTGTCTTCTGAAAGTACATATTTGTTGTTTTGGACATAAATGTTTCATTAAAATTGTTTCATAATTGTTTTTTATTAACACAGCCATTTTTTGTATGTGTGTGCTGAGGTGATGTAGTAAGGCGTGAGTTGGTGGCTGGAGGGGTTGGGCCTCAAATGGGTATACTGCTTAGGGCCCCCTAATGGCTAGAAACGGCCCTGGGTCAGACAATACCTGTCAAAGACACATGTAAATACTTAGGTCATGTAATTACTCACGAGCTGCGAGATGAACTCGATATTGAGAGGCAACGTAAAAAGTTGTATGTACAGGGTAACATGGTAGTAAGGAAATTTGGTATGTGTTCAGAATCAGTTAAAACTTATCTTTTTAGAATTTACTGTACTGCATTGTATACATCCCAACTGCGGTGGAACTATACAAAAACTGCTATGAATAAACTCTCTGTTGCTTATAATAATATTTTTCGTATGCTATTTAGGGAACCAAAATGGTGCAGTGCCAGTTTTATGTTTACTACGCGTAACCTACCTACCAGCCAAATGTTAATTCGGAAGAATATATATATGATAATTTCATTACTAGGGTCCAAAACAGCTCTAATGTGTTATTGTCAGTGGCGACTGGCGTATAGGAGCGATGGAGCGGTCGCTCCCCCTTGCTTGAAACGATAAATATTAATTTAACAGATAAAAAATATATTAATTTTAAGATATTAAATAAATATTCTTGAAATATATTTAAAAATTCATGTGGCATATCATGATTCATGAGGCATTTTGAGTAAGCCTTCATACAGTACATAATATTCTAAACTTAGCATAGCTTCAAACAGCGTACCCTGTTTGAATACAATAATATTGCAGCCGAATGGAGCGATAGATTTTCGCTCAAGTAAATATAAATTATATTTTACTGTTGTAATGAAAATATAAGTACAATCGCGAATTTTTTTTATAATAACTTTATTTTTACTAATAGTTACTTCAGTAATAATGATATAAACCATTTATATGTATTTTATTGAAATTATTACTTATTTGTAATTAACTAGAATTGTACGTCTGGCATAGCCGCATATGTTAATACAAGTACTCTTGTGAGCGGCAGTTGGATTCGCGCTAGCCTATTGTGAGTCCGTGTTGTCGTACAATTTTATGAAATCGCACCCCCATACATTTATACCACGAGTCGCCACTGGTTATTGTGCAATGTCCTGTCTTCAGATACTGTGTACCTCTCACCTATATGGCAGTCTTGGATCAGACAACTGCTGGTTTACAATACCTTATTTTTGTCATGTAGCAAAGATTATATATGCATATTGTATGTTGGGTTAAATGGCTATGCTGGCTTTATTTTTGTACTTCTATGTTAGGTTAAGTGGCTGTGTTGGATTGTGAATGATCTGCAACAAAGATGTTTTTGTTGTATAATTAATAATTTAGAATATAGTTTCCATAAAATCATATCCGAACCAATGTTCCCTCTAATTTTTTTTAGTTCGTGTGCGCAAAAAATTTTCGTTGTGCATACATTTACATTCATGGTGAAAAATTGTGCAAACTTTTCTGAGCGCTATTATCTTCAAAATTAAATATATATAAATATTAAATACTTAATAAATATTATTTCCATAAGGTGATAGCTTGATCGTTACGGTACTATTAAATGGATATTAAAAAACTGTTTACAATATTATATATTCTTAAAAAGAAAACATTTTATCTATTCTAAAAATATGAATAAAATAAAAAATAGTAAAATAAAATTCAACAAAATAAAGAAATAAAATAAAAATAACATTAATTGAAAATGACTATTTTAGTTATCATTTCTCAAAACAATTTTTAGCATTTAGCAACTTAAAATAGACTATCAACATTAATACACGATTTTATCCATTCACAAAATAAGAATAAAATAAAAAATAATAAAATTCAATAAAATAAAATATGATCAAAATAACATTAAATGAAAGTGCCTTTCATTTAAGTATGATTATGATTTCTCCCTACGATCTTTAGCATTTGCCCATTCCAAATAAACTTTATGAAGATTAATACATCCGTCATCATTCAGGTAACTTTTAATTCGCATGAGCATGTCCAAATGATTTTCTTTCAAGCGGTTTCTTAATTTGTTCTTCATAGAATTCATTAAACTGAAATTTTTGAAATTACTTCATTTACTGTCGTGACTCATGATACGCTTAAGCCTGTGCGCATTTTATTTTGCCGTGTGCGCGGGTTTCACAACGCGTGTGCGCGCGCACACGCGCACACCTTAGAGGGAACATTGATCCGAACTCAGCTTTCCATAATTTATCAGTATTTTTAATTAAACTCTTTTATTTTCATAATTTCTCTGATTTCTTCATTAAGCTACAATTATTTTCTCCTACATATACAAATGATCTTTTTCAGTTAATGATGTCTCGTGTAATAACAATATACATAAAGTTACCAGATAATTAATCAAACAGTATGCCAGTATGTTAGATTAAGTGGCTGTGGGGGCCTTATTTTTGTATTACGTTCAGTGAATAATACGTAAGATTGTACTTGTATGTTAGGTTAAATGGCTATGGATTGTGAATGGTCCGCAATAAAGATGTTTTGTTTGTTTGTTTGTTTATGGAATGATTTAAATGCTGATATAAAAATTATTGTGAATGTAAGTTCGTTTAAAACCAAATTGAAATCCCGATTAATAATGGCATACTAACAAAAATCTTGGATTAATGTACATTACTATTGTTTATTCATTTCTCGTGTGTAATCTAGTATTAAAGACACATTTCTTGTGATTGTTCAGTTCTTATCTCTCGTGTATAATATTGATTTCTTTGTATGGTATTGGTATAATACCTTCAATAATGACCTTCATTTGTCATATCGGTAATGATAATTTAAGATTAATACATACTTTAACTATTAATAATATTTATTTATTTATTTATTTATTATTAATTAATAATAACCAACTGTTTATTTTTAATAAGAGCCCAGTAAAGCCTAAAACTTAAGGGCCAAATTAAATAAAATAAATAGTCCATTTTCACAATTATTTATGTCATTGTAAATTGTAAAATCAATGTATTTATTTTCTTATTAATAAAAGTTATTATATTCAATTCAATTAAAAAAATACATCTGCGCTGTTTACCTTTCTCCTAATTCTACTGACTATCTAAAATCCTTTGACTACCTCACTTCCAAAGTGGAATGCTGTACATTCTTTTCCTCTCTCCCTTTGCTAAAATCTCCATT
Organism: Bathynomus jamesi; assembly: GCA_023014485.1. Lineage (NCBI taxonomy): Eukaryota > Metazoa > Arthropoda > Malacostraca > Isopoda > Cirolanidae > Bathynomus > Bathynomus jamesi. Next base: position 95,649 of record JAJOZX010007110.1, on the reverse strand, counting down.
TTAGGAGATTTCAATGTTTACCATCACCTTTGGTTTTCCTCACATTTTACCAACATCCCTGGTGAACTAGCTTACAACTTTTCTATCCTGAATGACCTAGAGAAGATTATACAATTTATACAGCACCCAACTCGTATCCCCGATCGCCTTGGAGATAGGCACAACATTCTGGATTTATTTCTTACCTCTCATCCTTCTTCTTACTCTGTCAAACTTTTTACTCCATTGAGCAACTCCAATGAATCCGGCCTTTGGATCCTCCCAAGAGGAGGCACTTTAGTGCCGCTGATTGGGAGGCCCTTAGGCAGTACTTCTGTGATTTCCCATGAAATGATTACTGCTTCCGTGACCGAAGCACTTCCGAGTGTGCTGAGCGCACCACGGAGGTGATTCTCTCGGTCATGGAGGCGTACATTCCATATTCTATTCCTACTACTAATGCAAAAAAAAACCTTGGTTTAACTTTGTTCTACGCTATCCGCAACAGAGAGGAGTCTTTCAGAAGGTACCGTCGCCATCCAACTCCTGACTCTCACTCAACTTATATTTGTGCCCGGAATCGTGCAAAATCTTTTCTTCGATTCGCTAAAAATTCCTTCATCCGAGAAGAATGTGAAAACATATCCAATTCTAATTCTTCTCGCTATTTCTGGCATCTAGCTAAGAACCTCTTCAACAACACCTCTTCTTGCATATCTCTCTGACTATTGACCATCTTCCTTTCGGGATTTCGGTGAAACTTTTGCTATTGCGCTAGACATTTCGAAAGCTCTTGATAGAGTCTGGCACAAATCTTTAATTTCGAAACTGCCCTCCTTCGGTTTCTTTCCTTCTATCTGTGCCTTCATCTCTAATTTCCTTTCTGGCCGATCTATAGCTGCGGTTGTAGATAGTCACTGTTCTTCTCCTAAAGCTATTAACAGTGGTGTTCCTCAGGGTTCTGTCGTGTCACCCACTCTTTTCCTTTTATTTATTAATGATCTTTTAATTCGCACTTCCTGTCCTATTCACTCCTATGCCGATGATTCCACTCTTCACTTCTCCACCCGCTTCCCAAAGCGTCCCTCTCAACAGTCACTCCATAATTCACGAGGTACGGCTATGGAGCACCTGACCTCTGATGTTTCTACTATCTCTGATTGGGGCAGAGAAAACTTTGTGGCTTTCAATGCCTCAAAAACTCAGTTCCTCCATCTGTCTACTCGTCTACTCGTCACAGTCTTCCACACGACTATCCTCTTACCTTCACCAACACACAACTCAATCATTTCTCTTCTCTTAACATTCTTGGGTTTCCTTTTTTCGTGATCTTTCCTGAAAAGATCACATATACTCTCTTTCTAGAACAGCTGGTCAGAGGTTAGGTGTAATAGGGTGTACCATTTTTGGGTCATTTTCAAAAAGTCAAGGTCCAGGAGTCTAATGTTGTGCCAAATGATGTCCTAAACACGAATTTAACAAGCATTTTCTAATCCAACAAATTTTGAATCCCCCCCACCCCCCTTGAAATTTTGCCCATCCCCTTTTCTTAAAAACCCCATATATCTAAAAACTATCAACTTTATCGAAATATGTTATAGAATAAAAATGATTTAGAATCAAACGTTCTATTAGAAAAGTTCATTAAGATAGAAATTTACGTAATTTTGAAAATTTTCATTTTCTTTTGTCCAAGAGCACCTTATTGTATTAATATAAAATAAGGTGCTTAAGTTACATTATTTCTGAGTATATTGTGAGTATAATCAAAATTTAAAAATCCTTTTTTACATTGAATTTTAATAAACAAGCATTGTTTTTACTCTTATTGTTTCTTTTCAGACTGCTTTATTTGAAAAATAAATAAAAAATGAGTCAAACAGCTACAAAACAGCATGACTTTATTCTTGGTCGCTTGCAGGCTGATATTATGAGTTCATCTAAAATTGTTTTACCATCCAATAAAGATGTTCTAAGCCATTTTATTTATTTAAGGAGAATGCAGTATAAGGGTCCAAAAGTTACAAAAGATTCTACTGTTAATGAAGTTCTACAGAAGCTACTAATAATATGGCAAAAAGCATGCATTCCTACTATAGATATTAGTAAAAACCCTAAAGGCAGGAAGATGCTGTTAAATCTAGAAGAAATGCATAATAATTTAATCAAGCACAAAAAAAGAGCAAGCTTTGAAAATGAACTCTCTAATTTCATGAAAATTATGGATTCCCTTTTTGACATCTCTTCTCAAAATGCCGTTGAATTAATCCAAAAAGACAGCATGAGAACTGAGCCTCAGAAAGCATATGATATTTCATTCTTAGAAGATCAAAGAACAAAACGAGAAACATGTTTAGGTTTGCTAGATGCAGATTATGCATCAAAAGTACAGCGCAAGTACATTAGATTAGAGAAAGAGAAGAAACGCAAAGAGAAACATAAATCAGTGAAGCAAGTGAGTGCTACAGCCAGAACATCAGAGACCCTTCTTTCTAGCACGACCAGTTCTGAGACAGACAGCTATGAAGAGTTTCCGACAGAACCTACAGCAGGACCTTCAAATGCTTCCAGCCCCCAAAATATTCTTGCCTCGCCATTGGTTTCCTCCACTGCAGACAGACTTAATCTCTCTATTGGACAACGGGCTGTTTTTGCTGCTGCAGTAGCCATTAGGTGTGGCAAGGATATTGAAAAACTCTCTCTCTCCAGGACCACATCTGCAAGAGCCGCTCGAAAGACAAGAAAACGAAAATATGAAACTTGCATCAAGGATTTTACTCCTCCTGATCACTGCCTAGTACATTGGGATAGCAAGCTGCTTACTAAATCATGTTCAGAACAAGAAGACCGCCTTGCAATACTTGTTACTGGATACCCAAATGTAGAAAAACTTTTATCAGTTTCTATAATAGATGATTCCACTGGATTGTCTCAAGCCACTTCTGTATTTCAAAGTATTGAAAAATGGAACTTGAAGCAAAATGTCTTTGGAGTATCATTTGATACCACTGCATCCAATTCAGGATGGATGAAAGGTTCCTGTAAGTTACTTGAAGAACTTTTGCAAAAGAAATTGATTTGGTTAGCATGCCGCCATCATGTGGCTGAAAGAGTTTTGTGTGCTGTGTATGAAACCATTTTTGGCCCAAGTAAATCTCCTGAGTTTGAGTTATTCAAAGAATTTCGCGAGTCTGAATGGAAGAAAATTAATACGAAATCTACATACAATGTTCTTGATGTTAAATCAAGGTATCAAAGAGGCCTAAAGGAAGAATGTGTAGAATTTATGACCCAATGTTTAAGAAAATCTGACTGCTTTCCACGTGATGACTATAAGGAAGTTGCTGAAACAACTTTAATGCTTTTAGGAGAGGTTTCCAGAGAAAACAGTCATTGGCGGAAACCTGGTGCAATGCACCGTGCCAGGTGGATGGCAATGATTTTGTATACAAATAAAATGTATGCTTTTGCCCACCAAGCATCATATGATGAATCATTGATTAAGAAATTAAAGAGAATGTGTCTATTTAATGCATTAATTTATGGAAAATACTGGCTTTTATGTTCTAATTCACTAGATAGTCCAGCTAATGATCTGAAGTTTTATCATGATTTGGTGAATTACAAGAAGGAAGATAGGGAAGTTGCAAATGCTGCTTTGAAATCTTTTGCCAATCATTACTGGTATTTGACGGAGGAAGTGGTCCCTTTGAGTTTCTTTGGATCGCTAAGTAATGATGAAAAAGATAAGATCGCAAAATCCTTAAACAAATATCCAGTTCCAGAAAATTATGTATGTGGGCAACCTGTTTTCCCCATTTTAAAGGAAGACACAAAGCTTCATCAGCTAGTAGGTCCAATTTCATGGCATTTATTTCAATGCTGTGGGTCAAAACCAGACTCATGGATAAAGAAACCAGCATCAACATGGGAAGAGGTCGATGACTACAACAAACTAAAAAACATTCTTTCATCTATTAGAGTAGTCAATGATACCGCTGAAAGAGGAATCAAGCTGGTTCAAGACTTTCATGACAAATGTCAAAATGAAGAAGAATTTCAAGGTCTTTTGCAAATTGTGGAAGAGAATAGAAGACTAATTCCTGATCCTAGTAAAGAGACTCTTAAAAGAATGAAACTCAGTAAAGAATAGTTCATTAACAGATAGATTAGGTATTTTTATTTGCAGAGATTGTTTTAATTTAGAGGCTGATTTTTTTTTGTTATTAAATATACCATAAATTGTCTTTTCTTATTTTTATGTTTAAAAAGCTCTTATATCAATGATTTCTAATTAGGAAACTTGTTTCTTTTATTTTTTTGAGGAAAGTGTTGAATAAAGGAAAAAAAAAACGATGGGACCTCACAACTATAGATAAAGTGTTAATTTTTATCTTTATTTTATATATATAGTTTTGAGGTTGTCCTCACTTTGTATAGGCTAGTTATAATAAAAACTAATTATGATTTGCATTATAACTAGCAAATACAAAGCCCATCGCCGCGAAGCTGCATTGGGGTGATGCTTCAAAGGTGGCGGTAACACCTTATTTAAGAAGAAGGCACTGCAAGCAAAAAAAATTTTTAATTTAAATTTTTAAAAAATAAATGAAAATTTTCAAAATTAAGTAAATTTCTATTTTGATGAACTTTTCTAATAGAACGTTTGATTCTAAATCATTTTTATTCTATAACATTTTTCGATAAAGTTGATAGTGTTTGAGATATATGGGGTTTTTAGGAAAAGGGGATGCGCAAAATTTCAAGGGGGGGTGGGGGGGATTCAAAATTTGTCGGATTAGAAAATGCCTGTAAAATTCGTGTTTAGGACATCATTTGGCACAACATTAGACTCCTGGACCTTGACTTTTTGAAAATGACCCAAAAATGGTACACCCTAACTGGTGTACTGTACTGGTTTCGCATTTTCTTCACTCCCACTCAGTTGCTGTCTCTGTACAGGGGTGTTGTCCGCCCCTGTATGGAGTATGCTTCTCATATATGGGGTGCCTCAACTCACACAGCCGCACTTGACCGGGTGGAATCAAAGGCTTTTCGTCTCATCAATTCCCCGCCTCTTACTCACTGTTTTCAATCTCTTTCTCTCTCTCTTTGCCACAATGTTGTCTCACTCTCTCTTTACTATCGCTATTATAACGGACACTGATCTTCTGAACTCTCTAACTGCATGTCTCCTCCTTTAAGGAGAGCACGCAGTACCAGACTTTCTATACTTTCTCATTCCTTTTCTGTCCAAGTCTTTAACGCAAGGGTTAATCGGTATTTCCAGTCCTTCATCTACTTAACCGGTCAACTCTGGAACAATCTTCCTGAATTCATCTTTTCCCATGTCTATGACCTCCAGTCTTTCAAACGTAGTGTGTCTAGGCATCTCAAAAACCCCGGACCTTGATTTTGGCTCTGTTCTTTCCACATTTTGGGGGAGAGCGATTTTGTGGGCATTCGCCCTTTGCCCCTCCTTCCCGCATTTTATATATACAGTAGGGGGGGGTCGAAATTTTGTATTTTTATTCTACACACTGCTTGGAGTTTCCTTTGGGCCCCTAAACAACATACTGTAATTACACCGCTATGCGCCCCCCATTACCCGTTGCACATGCCACCCCCCTTTTTTTAAATTGAAATGAAATTGAAACCAATTCTTTGAATAAAAAACCTGATAAATGACAAAAATTAAAGTAAATAATGATATAAGTAAAGTTAAAGTAAGTTATATATAATAAGAAATCTTTCTCCGTATATTACTTAAAGAATCAATTGAAGCATACTAAAATAAAAATATTCACCTTAAAAAATTTAATTTAAGCATATTAAAACCAAAATATTCACCTTAAGAAATTTAAAATCATAAATTACTGACACCACTGGCCTTTCCATTGGAACACAGGTAGCTTTTTTCTCGACTCCAGTACATTCAAAATAAATTTATATCTGTTTTCGTAACCAATTCTATCTTGTGATGCTTCTGTTACCACATTTACAGCATGTTCTACTCCCTGGCTGTGAAAAGGAATAAGCTGAAGTGGTTCATTTCGAACTTTAAGAAGATCATCATTTGTCAAATTCTGTAAAATACGTGGAGGGCAATGTTCCCTCTAAGGTGTGCGCGTGTGCGCGCGCACACGCGTTGTGAAACCCGCGCACACAGCAAAATAAAATGCGTACAGGCTCAGGCGTATCATGAGTCACGACAGTAAATGAAGTAATTTAAAAAAATTCAGTTTAATGAATTCTATAATGAACAAATTAAGAAACCGCTTGAAAGAAAATCATTTGGACATGCTCATGCGAATTAAAAGTTACCTGAATGATGACGGATGTATTAATCTTCATAGAGTTTATTTGGAATGGGCAAATGCTAAAGATCGTAGGGAGAAATCATAATCATACTTAAATGAAAGGCACTTTCATTTAATGTTATTTTGATTATTTTTATTTTATTGAATTTCATTATTTTTTATTTTATTCCTATTTTGTGAATGGATAAAATCATGTATTAATCTTGATAGTCTATTTTAAGTTGCTAAATGCTAAAAATTGTTTTGAGAAATGATAACTAAAATAGTCATTTTCAATTAATGTTATTTTTATTTTATTTCTTTATTTTGTTGAATTTTATTTTACTGTTTTTTATTTTATTCATATTTTTAGAATGGATAAAATGTTTCCTTTTTTAAGAATATATAATATTGTAAACAGTTTTTTAATATCCATTTAAGAGTACCGTAATGATCAAGCTATCACCTTATGGAAATAATATTTATTAAGTATTTAATGTTTATATATATTTAATTTTGAAGCTAAGAGCGCTCAGAAAAGTTTGCACAATTTTTCACCATGAATCTAAATGTATGCACAACGAAAATTTCTTGCGCACACGGACTAAAAAAAATTAGAGGGAACATTGGTGGAGGGGTGATGGTTTCGTTGTCCCAGTCGATCATGTTAGGATAATCGTCTGTTTCAAAGTTCAGTGTTTTTGGCAGCTCAAAATTTCTCGCATTGGTGCTCCTAGTTCTTGCTCGAATGATGTACTGAAGAGCCAGCTCTCTGACCTCTCTTCTTGTGTCTGTTATCATTGAGAGTAAGATATTCTCTGGGTGGGCAAAATAGGCGTTATTTCTGAGGACACGCTCCATAATCATCCGATGCTTTTTATCTAAGCCTTTAAGCAAGTGCATGATATACCAAAAATTAGATGCGCCCTCATTTGCCTTTGGGTGAGACTTTATCCAAAACCAGCCTGGAGCGTAAACCAGCATTATAACTTTTACTAGGTCTTGGATGTTTTTGTCTGGATTCCGTGTAGAGACATATAAGCGCAGGATCCTGTTTGCTCGTGTTAGCCATCTTGCATGATGGAGGGCACCTGGGAATCTGGTGGCTAACGCTTGTGAGATGCGTCCAGATTGTAAGCTAATGCACATTTCATACATATATTTTTGGTCACTGCTGAAACTTTTAACAATATCAGCGGAAACTTCTTTAATGTTGCCCTCTACAGGGGTATAATCAACTATATCCAGTTTGGTCAAATCCTTTCGGAGTTTATTTCCAAGAGAACCTTTGAAGGTGTTTGGTCCCGAAGTTTTTCCATCAATTGCTTCAAATACGTGCCTGAAGGGCAGTTCGTTTGCATGCAAAAGGCAAATCAGCCATTGTACCGGCCTGTCCAGATATAATTCAATCAATTTTAGCACTCCGCCAATCCTGCCAGTGTTCACTGGGGTGCCATCGCATAGCAAAGCTTTGAGGGATTCTTTGCTATTAGAATCAACTATAAAAGTTATTATTTCGTCTGCAATACAACAAGCAGTTCCGTTATCTGGAGTTATATGATCCATGTAAACATCAACAGGTTCTTTGACTATTACATAATGTTCTTCGTACTCCATTCCCTTCTTTGTCTTAGTTTGATCTTTTCTACCATCAAATCCGATGCCTTCAATCTGTGTGTTCTCTGATTTCACTTTGATTATGTTCTTTTTACCCACACGTATTCTTTCTCTTTCCACTTTTTTCCTATCCAACATATTGGTTTCGTCTAATATTCCCATATCCTTCAAAGCTGCATTTACTATAGCTGCAGTAGCTCTGTAACTTACACGGTATCTATCTGCTGTTATTGTTAAGTTATCATAAATAATTCTGTTGTGATGGTTTTCTCTCAGCTCAAAATCCGGAACAAAGTCAATATCGTCGCTGTCATCATCAATTTCCATGCTCTCATCTTCCATAATATGTAAAGGGTCCAGTTTGCTGGTTGAGGCGACATTCATATTTAGGCTTATCTTGGCTCTTCTTTCTAATCCTTTAACTCTATCGTGAGTCCTTTTTCTTGCGGAAGTCCTTACTCTGTCGATTGGTCCTAGTTGGTTTTTTCTTTGTTTCTGCCCCACAAAAGACTCCCACTCAATCATTGGAACTCTAATATCACATCTGTAATCCGTTCGACTAATTTTTTTATGTTTCCACCTTCTGCTGAAAACTGTTGTTTCTTTGTTTTAATATTACTTTATTTAGCTTTGCTGCAGATTTTATCAATCGCTCAACTTTTGTAACTATTCCTTCAAATCCTATACGTGGAAAGGAAAACTTCTCCCAAATGGCTTCCACATCTTTAGTGACAATTCTGTAACATTCTTTTGCTGTTCTAGAACCTTTCGAAATCAGTTCTTCTCGTTTTCTTACCAATAAATAATGCCTAAATACGTCAGCCTTTGAAGGAGTCATTGAAGGTGGAAATTCTTCAGGGTGACCAAATGTTGAATTGTGCGTTTTGCTTCTTGTCGCCATGATTTCACTTATTTAGGCCTAGTAGCATTAATAACAAGAAACTAATTGTTAAATTCTAGCAATTGAATCATTCAATCTGAATTTAATATAACTCATTCGGAATTAAATCATAACTCATTCAATCATAAACAATCTGAAAATAACAATCTGAAACTAAACAAAAAAATGTGACAATAATTTATATAATTCATCTAATCTATCCAAATTAATCTTTGTAATCTATTCAATCTATCTAAATAATCTATCCAAATTAATCTAATTTACTTAATAAGACTAATATAATGCATGATTGTCACATTTGGGGTTTATATCTGTGGAGAGAGTAAAATGGGGGGATGCTATGGAAGGGGTAAGATGTTGAGATCATCATTTCCAACTACGTGCATACTGTGGAATTGGAGAAACTCGATTTTTGATATGTTTCGACCCCCTCTAAATTATACAGTATATAATGTTATAATGTTTCAGATCAACAAAGACCCTAGGACCCACTCATGGTTGGTTTACCTAACTGTGTTTGTAATTGTGTATTGCGCATATATATATATATATATATATATATATATATACACCAACGCGGAAAATATGAGATTCCAATGCTTTTCTTGTAACTCAATACCTCGTTGAAATACATGAAAGGCCTTCAAATTGCTTTTTATTTTTCCATGTGAATATGTAACACACACACACACATATATATATATATATATATATATATATATATATATATCATGAGAAAACCAAAATCGCCTGAGCGAGTTTTGGATAGAATTTCGATTTGTACTTCTTTATTCATTACTGTATTTCTCTAATTCATCTTTTCTAATAATGACTTATACTGTACGTATGACATAATGTGAATAACTATGACGTCATAAAGTAACTTAATTCTCTTCACGTTTTCCATACCGTGAATACTGAATCACCCATTTGGTATGTGGATATCTTTCATGTTCAATGTATGGTAAATTCTTTAATAATAATAAAAAAACCTTTACACTATACGTCATTATTTATATGTTGTGGTGTTATGTAGTATAAATATTATTATTCAACCATATTCATCCATACGTCCATATCTTATCTTGACCATTACCCTATATCAATTTTTATTAAATATTCATTTTTTACTCGTGTCAGTCTACGAAATGTGTACTTTATGCATTCGTACCTGTTCGTTCAAAATCGTGCAAATAGGTTCTCATGTATTATTTTTTTTATTTTTTACTTTTTATTTTAATTATTTCACCTCCCGCAATGAACTCGAAAACGCTTATGCAAGTGTATGCAATTCGATGATCACAGCATAAATCGAAAATCTGAAAACATGAAACCTCCTGTCCCTCTGATTCAAATTTATAAAATATTATAACATATTATAACATATTATGTTGTATATAAATACATACCGTATGTACCCATGTACTTCGTGTTGTACTAATAACCATTATAAATATAAAAACACTGTAAGTGACTAATGTACTTAATAATGTAATTGATGTAATGTACTTTAATGAAACTGTAATTAATGATAATAATTTAATATATAATGAAATAATGTACTTTAAATGGAATTGTAATTAATGATACTAAGTGACATGTGAATTAATCCATAATCGTAATCATAATTGTAATACACCAAAATTAAAATGTACTCAGTAATGTACTTAAATTGTACTCATGTACTACTCCGAAATTATGTCGCCTTTAGAAATGTATACTCGGCGAAAATACGATCATTTTTATTATTATTATTTTTTAAAATTTTTATTTGGAATCTCTCAAAAATCTGATCATGTGTTAAAGGGGGAAACTTAACCTTCAAACTGCACTCCCCCAAAATTTAGATTATATATAAAGCATGTAATTGTAAAATAATGAGTACTTCGACTTCTTCTTCTTCGATTACTTCGATTAACACTCGAACCTCTACCCCTGTAAATTCAGAGTACTACCTGTACATTTTTAGAAGTAAATTACAGTAAAAGAAAGTATTTTTTACCTTTTCCTTTGAGACGTGTTCTCGTCCGAGAACTCAATAGAGTAAAGAAAAATAAATTCCCGATACGTTATAAGAAGCATCAGGGAATCTTCAGAGAATTTAGTAAGTTTTCACGGAATCCTCCGAACCCACCCAATGGCATAGAAATGGAAGAATTAACAGTCTGTCGACCCTATTGCGAGAGAAAAAAATTAGAATGTTATAGAAGAAAAACTATCGCGAGAAATATCCGTTCCTGCCTCCCAACCAGAACCCCCGTCGATTCGAGTAGTATAGCCGCAAAAGGGGAGAGTGCAAGAATGTTGCAAAGGGGGGTGGGGGTGCTGCAAAAAAAGAAAAAAAAAGAAAAAAAAAGAAAAAGAAAAAGAAAAGTAAAAAGAAAAAAAAATACCCCAAAGGGCCCTTTGTTGCCAACCGGGGTTGCAAGGGGCATGCAACTTGGAGGCGGAGTTCTCCCCCAAGCTATTCCCCCCAAAGGGCCAGAAAGGAGAGAAAGGAGGAGAGGTGTTCACCTGGCAGGAGCCAAGTGCATATTAAGACTTCAGCCGAGTAGGCGTTGTTTTATAGGCTCCTAATCAGCCAGTTGGCTGAATCAGTCAGTTGGCTAAGCCAAGGGGGGAGGGGTACACCTGAAGGAGAGAGAGAGAGTAGTTGCCTTTGATTGCAAGGCATGCAACTTGGAGGCGGAGTTCTCCCCCAAGTTATTTTCGTTTACCTAACCTAAGAGGCCTCTAAGGGGTTTTCCCAAAGGGCCAGAAAGAGAAGGACCAGAGGTCCTTGCTCGGCTGGGAGCCGAGCTTGAATGACTCCGTCAGTCGTCTCTCGGTCTTTTATAAACCTCTATTCTGGCTGAGTTGCCAGATAGCGCCATGTATGTAGGTGCTGAGTTGCCAGATCACGCCATGTATTCAGGTGCTGTGTTGCCAGATCGCACCATGTATGCAGTTGCTGAGTTGCCAGATCACGCCATGTATTCGGGTGCTGAGTTGCCAGATCGCACCATGTATTCCAGATAGCGCCATGTGTTCCAGATAGCAAAAAACCATATATTAATCATCCATTTAAATAGTGCACCACAATATATGATGGTAGATGAATCCAATTAAATTCTGTTTATTAAATAAATAATTTTTACACACTTAAAATTTATTATAAATATTTAAGTCACGAAACGAAATGAAAATTTATGAAACAATTCATTTAAAAGTTGAAATTAGCCAAAACACAATCCGACGAAACAAATAACGTAGTTAGCCTACACATAATTCAACCAACCATAGAAAACAGAATTATAGAAAACCAATTAGGTTTTTATGGATAACTAGTTTATCTTGACCTAAGTTTACTATAATTATATATATACACAGTCTTTTAAACATCTTGTGATATATATATATATATTAATTTTTTCTTTATTTAAAACAAGTTTGAATGTATTTACTTTGCAAACAACATGAGCAAGATTAAACGATAAATATTTTATAATTTTTTAAGATAGATAAATAGATATATATAGTGTTTCACTATAGATGTATAGATGTATATAGTGTTTTACAATAGATGTATATAGTGTTTAACGATTAGAAACAAATATAACATTAACTTGAACTTCATTAAACTTGAAATTAACCAAAACACAATCCGACGAAACAAATAACGTAGTTAGCCTACACATAATTAAACCAACCATAGAAAACAGAATTATAGAAAACCAATTAGGTTTTTATGGATAACTAGTTTATCTTGACATAAGTTTACTATAATTATATATATACAGTCTTTTAAACATCTTGTGATATATATATATATTAATTTTTTCTTTATTTAAAATAAGTTTGAATGTATTTACTTTGCAAACAACATGAGCAAAATTAAACGATAAATATTTTAGAATTTTTTAAGATAGATATATATAGTGTTTCTCTATAGATGTATAGATGTCTATAGTGTTTTACAATAGATGTATATAGTGTTTAACGATTAGAAACAAATATAACATTAACTTGAACTTCATTAAACTTGAAATTAGCCAAAACACAATCCGACGAAACAAATAACGTAGTTAGCCTACACATAATTCAACCAACCATAGAAAACAGAATTATAGAAAACCAATTAGGTTTTTATGGGTAACTAGTTTATCTTGACGTAAGTTTACTATAATTATATATATACATTCTTTTAAACATCTTATGATAGGTATATGTAAATATATATATATATATATTTTTTTTCATATTATAACATTTAATTTTATTTTAGTGTTTATTTATGCAGTGTTTAGTTAGCCTCTTCATTTAAACTATAACATTTATAGTGCTGCAGTTAAACCATCCTTAAAATGGCAGAGTTTGTGCCGAATTGGAAAGGTTTTCACTCCGCCTTAGACCCACAGTTTAACGTGGAAACTGAATGCTTTTTTAAAAATATAATTAGGATATATTTCTTTATTATAAAATAAGTTAACAATTGAAATTATGTTAACACAAGAATTTGTGAAAACAATACTAACTTGTAGGTAAAAATAAAAATATAATATAAGGGACTACCATAGAAATGTAAGTGTCTATAATTTGTTCATAAGAAACACGATTTTATATATATGTTACTCGTCCGATCCCGTTATAGTGGATTGGTACACGTCATAGCTCCACCCAGCTACATCGGCAGCCAATCACTACGAACATCTGGTCTTTTGGGCGGAGCTTGGCGATTGTGCATATAAAAGGGGCTATTTTTCAGTTGGGAGTAACAGTAGCTATTTTCGCGTCAGTGAATAATCATTCCCTCCACCATGGACCTGTACGTCTCCCCAGACTTGTATGAAGAAAGTGACGCTGCAGCATTAACGACAATTAGTCTTTTTAACGCGATTGACCGTGATGAATTATTCCCAACGCAAACCGTAGAAGATATTTGCAGTGACGCTCCTTACAACCCGACGCAGGGGACTACCATAGAAATGTAAGTGTCTATAATTCGATTTATATATTTGGAGAGTTGTAGTATCTCGTCAAATAGATACTCGCCAAAATTTTTTTATGTCAATCAATGTTATTTGGTTTTACCTCTTATCCCCATTATGCTAAAATCGAATTTTTTTTATGGCAATCAATGTTATTCCTCTTAAATGAACCAAAGATATCTTCACATAATGGGGATCTGTCTGTATACTCTGTATATGATTTAAAAGAATGAACATTATTCCTTTAAGGTCCGATGAGGATTTGACACGTGTTATACAATCTTTTGAAGAATCTCGTGTCATGAATACAGAGGATATACTGAACAGTCAGCAATGTCACACATCCTCCACTATGGACCTGTACGTCTCCCCGGAATTGTATGAAGAAAGTGACCCTGCAGCATTAACCGCAATTAGTCTTTTTAACGCGATTGACCGTGGCGAATTATTTCCAACGCAAACCGTTGAAGATATTTGCAGTGACGCTCCTTACAACCCGACGCAGGGGACCGCCATAGAAATGTAAGTGTCTATAATTCGATTTATATATATGGAGAGTTGTAGTATCTCGTCAAATAGATACTCGCCAAAAATTTTTATGTCAATCAATGTTATTTGGTTATCCCCATTATGCTAAAATCGAAATTTTTTATGGCAATCAATGTTATTCCTCTTAAATGAACCAAAGATATCTTCACATAAGGGGGATCTGTCTGTATACTCTGTATATGTTTTAAAAGAATGAACATTATCTCTTTAAGGTCCGATGAGGATTTGACACGTGTTATACAATCTTTTGAAGAATCTCGTGTCATGAATACGGAGGATATACTGATCAGTCAACAATGTCACACCGAAATAATGTAAGTGTTTTTCAATCTTTTTGGGATAAGAAGACACAATATATTTTCATAAATTTATTAAATGAAAGAAATCAGTACAATAAACAACTACAGAATATACCGTTACAAATATACGAAAAAAAATTATAATATACAACGAGTACGTACAATTGGAAAACGGATTTTTATCTGTCTGCATACCATTTCATCGTTTCGGCGAGTGTGACACGGGTCAAATAAATTTAAAAAATTTATAAATTCTTTATCACTTGACATATGCATGAGAAATGAGACGCAGTACATTCCGCAAACATTAGTAAAATATCCTTGTACACAAAACGGGTTCCATACAACTTCGGGAATATGTAACTGAGCGAGAAATTTTACAATAATAGGGTCACTCCAGGGTTGAGTACCGAGTGAATCAAAATAGTACAGGCGCTGTCTATTTTTAAAATAGACAGCGATCCAGTGAATCCCTTCATTACCGATGACATCTGTGTTCACAATAAGACTACCGCATTCTCGCGTACTTGGCAAACTCAATGTTTCATTCTTCGCAAACACGCCGATAAATTTGGAACGTGTGACTCGCTCCATTACTTTCTGAAGTGTATTAGCATCCATTTTAAAAGTCAGTGATAACGCTCCTAAATCTATCTACTTCTATTAGGGCTTGCGATTCGAGATATACTAGTACACTAATAGGAGCGTCTATAGGCTTGGCGAATTCCAGCCGCACTGAGATGTTTCCGCTCTGCTGTGGGGTTAAATGGGTATTTACGCTAGCAGATAAGTCAGGTGTAATGTCAACGGATAAAGGTTAAATTGATCAATGAATTCTTCCTGCGTTACCCCATTACCAAGCTCATCACAATCACCTGCAATATGGGTCAGATTACTATAGGCTCTGGCACAAAGAGGTAACACAGCGTCTGATGAATAGTCCGTACCCATTGTTCCACCCAAAGCAGTGCCATTAACGTATAGAGTTATATTTTTAAGTCCGAAATTCTCGAATTTAAAGGCACTCTTTTTATATTTTCCATTCACCGAAGCGTGGTCCTGCATGCCGATTAATATCCTTTTAGGAAGATTTCCCAGGGCAATGTTTTCTATCTGCTTCGCTGCCAACCCTGCAGGAACCGTATATAGTTTGATTTGCACTCTGTTAATAGGATATTTCACTGTAGCGTTTAGTAAATTTTTCTAAATTTCTAGTTGTTTTGGTGAACTTAATTTCACTCGCCGTACGTGGAGGTATGTGTCCATAATGTGAACCACAACGGGCTTTGCACCCTCTTCTTGATCCGCATCCAGATTTAAGCAGATCTCAGGACTCGGGCGGGTGAGCTTTATTTTCATATCCACCCCGTTCACAAGCAACTTCTCCTGGAAAGTGAAATCTGTGTGCAACCGTCCAAAACACTCGTATATTTTCTTTTTAGAATTTTTAAATTTGTCCTTTATACTATTTTCATCTTTAGTTTGATAATATCCCTCGGCACTTAAAAAGGTAGCCTTCGCTTCTTTGGAAAAGTTGAGGACATTTTCCAGATAGGCTCGTAGATGATAGTACCCCGTGCCTGCCGATATGTTGGTCTGATTTAAATATACGTCACACTGGTTGAATATGGAGTGTAGAAAGTTTGTTTCAGGGTATACAGCATATTTGTCATCGCAGACCGTTCCATCAGAATGGGCTATACGTAGCTTAGCGTACATGTGCACACAGCTTGGATCAAAAAAGTAAGGACCTGAGCTGGGTATCACGAATTCTATAGGTGCACTCGGGAACTAATTGTGTTTAAAGGGTTAATTGTAATAAAGTCACTGTGCTCAATAGAAAACTTGGGTTGGAGGTAGCTCAAAAAGGGACAGCTCCGATTTACAGCATTGTGAACTACATGGGTGGATGAAGCGTGCCATGGCGAAATAGTGACTCCTCTCTCGACAAGTGGTAAACAAACTATGATTCATGAGATCAATGTCCTTAGCTTATATCAGTCAAAAAAGTGGTCAACCATAGGTTTCATTCGCTTACAGCACTTCTTTTTTGATAGCCTTTTACGTTTAATACCACGTGACCCCTTCTTCTTCCGGGCAGCCCGCTTCTTCCCGCCACCACGCATTTTTCTCTTTGCATCTTTGATGATTTCGTCCCGTGTACGCTTTAAATGTTTTTTTAGAGCCTCTTTAGGTTTAGCCCCGGCCAATATGTCTTCTGCAGTGTTAATACCTGATTGCAGCGCTTTCCTTCCAAGGTATCTGACACCCCTCTTCAGCAAAGGAACAGCCGTACATAGTATGGATGAAAAAATGGACCCAAGTCCACTACCGCGCTGGTATCGCACCCCTCGATAGACGGTGAAAGGCTTTCTATCCATTATAACTCAGTGCGTCGAAAGTGTAGCTTCACTGTTAAGCTCCCGTTACCGAATGGGAAGTTTTCACCCTCAATCGTTCTTATATATATTGAGATATTGGTTATTAAATTAGTTGCGACATTCACATAATGGGGTCTGTCATATGTAATACTCAAACTCCTTCCTCTATGGTTGGGGATGTGAGCAATGCGCAGCAGGCGTGCCTGGGTATCCCCAACAAACTGGTGCTCCACTATATTACTGTAATATAGCACATGTCTGGGGACCTTTCAGCCAATGTCTCCATCTTCAATTGATACATTAATCTGGACAAGTCATGCTGTGTCTCGTGAAATGTGTCTCTTTGGAAGGCTGCGCTATATCGGCCATTGGCTAGAATTTGGAACTTTCTATGGCCTTTAATACGTCTGTTAGTCTTTGATTTTAGGATTAGTGTATGTGCAGGGTTGTTTACGATTTCGTATACTAAATCATTCGTAAGGTTTGAGTTTCTTAAACTTACGTTTAAGCCTCTCACAACATCCTCGGCCGAACCATATTGACCCGGTCCTAGTCTTACTTCTGTACTGTAATACCGTGCAATCTTAGTCCGAGCGATGCGCATAGTTTCATCCATAGCTACCCCAGCTTTTTCACACTCGTCAATGTCTCTAAGAATCGTAAAAACGGTTTCTTTATGTTCAATATTTAAAAAGATGGTGTCCAGCTGAATTTCGCATATCCCCACCTCATACGAATCACGACCCAATTCAATGTGCTTGTGGAGTTCTGTTACAAAGTTAGCTAGTGTGTTGTTAGGGTGTACAGACAGGGACGAGGAGGACGGGAGTGTGACGTAGAAATGGTTAGGAGCCATGTTGCATACTATTTAAGCTTCATTATTGCATCAGCTTTTATATAGGTGTTGAAGCTTTCTGGGTACCCTAACCATTTCACCAGGTACATTTTTCTCTTTCCTGAACCTTTGCTTCCTAAAATTTTCTCAATTTTAAATACATTTTTTCCTAAATTAAACGCAACTTTGCAATTCCTCGCGGTAAAAGCCTCCTGAGATTTCTTCTCCATTCAAATCTTCAATGTAATACATCATTATCTCACCTTTAGGTCTCATAGCCCTAACTTTAAAAATCTCGCGTGCCCATCCTTGCTCAAAACCCTTTGCGAATTTGTTCCCCGAACGCGACAGCCTTACATAATCATTGATTTTGAAGCGCGCAGAGTGTGGTGGTGGTGGTGGTGATCCATCTCTCCTCGGGAGCGTACCTCTTTCTAAAACTTCGTTAGGTGTTGTCCCAATCGTGCGATGGTGTGAGCGGTTGTAGGATGACGCAATGATTCCAGAATGTCTAGAAATCTGTATGTGTTTTTATGTGTAAATAACGGTGCATGCGTTCCTTTATGGTGCGCTGAACTCTTTCAGCTAAAGAAGCCTTATGTATAGAATTGGTTGTGTAATAGCTGATATTAAACTCTGTCAACATGTTCTGAAAAGCACGGCCTATAATTCCTTCCCCATATCCGTACAAAAATAGCCAGGAACCCTGTTTTCTTTTAACATTAGCGTTTTGGTGGCTTTAGCAACTGTTTCAGGTGATTTATTTTTCAGAGGAACTAGCCACAGATATCTAGAGAATACGTCTATTATGAATAGAATGTAGCGGTAACCATCGTTATACACAGAATATCTTTGCATGTCCGTTAAATCTGCTTGCCAAATAGAATCAATCGAGGAAGCCGTTGTCTTGGCTGTTTTAAACCTTTTTCTCACAGGCTTATGAAGCGTATAAGCGTCCTGCCCTCAAAAATCTTTCAACATCTTTTTTTCCTACTCCGTAAACACTTCTGTACAGTCTATCTATGCCGCCGTAAGAGGATGGGTTAGAAACGTCATAATAGCGTTTAGTTAATACGTTAGCCATTTGCGTATTTTAGAGGCACGTGGGTAGGGTTGGTTTAACCTCTTCTTGCTCCTCTTCAAAGGTGTTACCGCCGGGGTGACGGCGTCTTCAATTGTGTCACATGCGTTGCATGTTCCAAGTCTTTTAACCTGTTCAGATTTCCTATCAACGTTTTAGGGACATTTATTTGTTGTAGTCTTGCTTTAATATGCTTCCAGCCTGATGGTGATGGCCTATCCCACTTTCTCACCAGATCATGGACAATGTCTACGAAATTCGATCCCTGTACCTTGATCCTTCCACAATGATCTCGCCTGTATCGGTCCATTGTATGGCGGGATCCTCATTCAATAGATTATAAAGACTTAAGCCTTTACTCCTCAATGTATGTGGGAGGGTGCTTTTAATACATGTTCGATATGTTGTGTGGCTAATCTTTTGGTTGGTCAGCTGTATCGTCGGGCTCAGATCCTATGTTCGCCATGTCCATCGTCCCCGTGCTGTGCCTAATAACCACAGGAATCTCTGTAGGGCTCTTATAATTTTCGTACTCGTGAAGAAATTTCTGCAGAGCTTCTTGGTATAAGATTCTTTTCTCATCAGGTGTTTTTTCACTGTTTAATAGAGCTAGCAATTCGCTTTCCATTCTTTTAAGTCTGCTTTTACGGGGATCTAGATCCGTGTCTGGATTCCTTTGCAGTGAAGCGTACACCTCGTGGGGAATCACTACCACTTTCTTCATTATATTAATCTAGTCAGTAAAGGACCCAAAACTGAAAATAAGATGGGGAGAAATGACCCTCCTGTTTACAATAATTCGTTTTTTCTTCGCTACAGTTTGACTTTTACGAGCGAGTGCACGTATTATGTTCTTGTAGCGGCGTAGGCGAGCCTTCTGATGGGTTTTCATTGATACATTGCAATTTATAACGTTAAGACAGATTTCACAGATGCATTTTAAAAAGTCGGCGTCGATATTTTTAATAAACATCTGCTGCATTGCCCGGGCAGTCGATGATAGATTTTTATTAATTCACGGTATTTCTTTAGTCTCTGTCATTCTGGAATATACACCGTTTCAGGCTCGTTTGGAAATATATTCGTTCGCAGAAGCACTCTAAACGTGTTTCGCGGATGAAGGTCGCAAAGCAAATATCCGTAACGCGTGCTTGTAGCTTCTTTATAAACTTCCAAAAACTCCTTACGCTGATTCGGGAACATTTGATTGGCTAATACCCAATTTGTGATACATCTCTACGTTGCGCGAATAAAACTAGATATTGCGTATTTAACGACACATCGCGCATGTATCTATTTTTGAAAAATAGATTCTGATTGATGAAGAACACGCTTATGTTAAGATGGTGGGAGAATACTGTAAATGGCTCGGCAAACGTTTTATCCATCTCCAACATGAGATCGTCAATTACAATGATTGTATGTTCATTTCCCTTTAACGAATTAACGTCATATACGCCTTTGTGGAACAAAATATCATCTTGGTACTCGTTGAACACTGATTGATACGTCGAATAGCACCATATAACTTTATGCACAAATTTAGAGAACATCTCTCCCTTTTCTTTAATGATTTTAAGCATAAACACAGTTTTACCGCATCCTGTAGGTCCAGATATAATACATGTGGATGGGCTCGTGAATCTGAATTTTTCTACAGAGTCCATTTCTAACACGTCACACTCCTAAGCGGGTCATTTACAAAATATTACAAATTTTGAGTGCTGTTCCTTATATTTTGCTTTCTTCTCCCACAGAACCGTGAATGACGATGAGGTAGAGCACCCCATCATTGACATTACGGATGACCTCGACGACAGTGTAGTTGTGATCTCCTCCCCTGCCAACGAACCCTCACCAGCGATACCGGTAGCACGTCCAAAGCGGAGGTGTGAGAACCTCACGTCAGGTATAAAGCGCCCGAAATACGCGCCTGTTGCAGCGGTAATAGATCCCCAACCCTCAGCCTCTTACGCAACAAGCCCCCCAGCAGCACCTCCCGCTAATATATCCCCTTATTCATCCGTCGCCCTCCGTTCTGTTAAGTCTACAATAATAGATCCCCAACCCTCAACCTCCTACGCAACAGGCCCCCCATCAGCAGCACCTTCCGCTAATATATCCACTAATTCATCTGCCGCCCCACGTTCTGTTGAGGATGCTATAACGCTGGAATTGGTGCGATCCGCAGCCCCCACCCCAGCCTTGACTAGAAATCGGTATAGAGTCAGGGTCGACCCTAGAGCCATGTATAGCAATGGAAGTGAGCGCGGGCTACGCCGGGTTGTACAGCATATTGTAGAGTTTGCTCTTCAGAATCGCGACGAGCGTGAAGTCAGGACGAGTCTGTCCTTTGGATTCGGGTCAGATGACGGTGTTGTAGACGATTATTGGGTGATAGTGCCATTTAGACGTTTGGCGGCTGAAGATGTAGAATATATATTAGGACGTATAATGCAAGCCTCCCAAAGTAGTATAGCCTTTAACATGGACAACTTCACGGTAAATATTGACCGTGTATTCCGTGTTGCGGGCCATAGTGCCATACCGTACACTCTTAACTTCAATTCTCCGACTATTTACCGAAAGCATATAAACGTCGATCGTGGTTGCGGCTTTATAGCAGTACTCTTAGCACGTATGTTTAATGTACAAAATACACGGACTCAAAAAATTTGGCTGCCTACGGTCGTGGAGCGTGCCCGTAAACTAGCTGTAGAGTGTGAACTTGAATTTGACTGTAATATGGGTCCTGAAGAGCTGAGAAGGGTAGAACAGGAAATGAATGTCCGCATAGTTGTATTTGGGTTGGATGATCGTCGTAGGACTGTGTATGTTTTTAAAAGCTGTGTGAGAGATCGTACAAGACCCCTACTTATTTTAGGATTGTCAGGGACAACGTATCTCCCCATCCGTAATATAAGGTGGCTTTACGCGAGTTATGACAAAAGTCGAAAATATGGGAGACATCATGATTTGTGTAAGGGGTGCCTCGAGTTTGCGGATGATATAGTGAGACATTGTAAAGAATGTCACATGGTATGTGAGCAGTGTAAAAGCCCCAAATGTGAAAGCCGTGTAGTTGAAGCTGAGAAGAGACTGTGATGTGTGTAGACGCACATTTTTCAATAATAGCTGTTTTGATTTCCATAAATCAATTGGCACGTGCAGGAAAATGAGAATCTGTGAATGTGGTATGTTTCACACAATGGATAATTGGGGGAAATTTAAGCACAAGTGTGACGTAATTCACTGTCCTACATGCCAGGAGGAATATAAGGCGGATGGAGTAAAGCATGTGTTATATGAAAGATGCTAAGCCTAAAAATAACCCTTGTATAACTGTATACTACGATATAGAAACATATACGAACGCTGAACCAAAGAGGTAATTCCACATTTACTTGTGAGCCAGACCATCTGTGATGAGTGTATGGGTATCGAATGTGACGAGTCCCCCAAATGCGGTAAACGGACAAACGTTTTTAAAACGAATGTCCGCGATAGTCCTGTGAAACTATTTGTGTCCTATATTGTCAAGTTAGCCGACAAGTTCAAAAAAATGACTGTGTATATTCTCGCCCATAACGGGGCAAAGTTTGACACGCAGTTCCTTTATAAGGAGTTGCTTGAACACGAATCCTCTGAGATATTTACAGGTGATCCATTGAAAAGAGGCAACAAATTAATACAGATGCAGATAAGAGGCAATGTACAATTTAAAGATACTTTATTATTCACACCTTGTAAATTAGCAAAGCTACCCAAGGTGATGGGAGTAGCAGCTGAAGTTTCCAAAGGATACTTCCCTTACACTTTCCTCACCAGCGAGACTTTAAACTATGTAGGCCCACCACCCCCCAAACATTATTTTGACTGTATGGATGAACGTGAAGACTTTGATCGATACTACGACAGTTTTAATGAAAGTAACCCTTATAATATAGCTGATGAATGTGAGCGTTATTGCGTGAATGATGTGCGCGTGCTTAGAGTATGTTTCTAGGCCTTTAGAAGGATGTACATAGCCCGTTTCAAATGCGATCCACTGCAAGTCGCAACCACCATCGCATCATTATGTTTTACGGTGTTCAAGAATAACTTCATGCCTAAAGACACCTTAGCCATTATTCACCGAAACAACCCCCGCAGTTACGGACACAAGGCTATTTACTGGCTCATACACCTACAGCAACAGACAGGTGTATACATAAAGCACGCCCGCAACACGGGTGAAGTACCCATTAAGATTAATGGACGTGTTTTTTGGGTTGATGGGTTAAGTGAAAACCGTGTCACTGGTGTGAAGACTGTGTACTTTAACGGTTGCTGGTGGCATGGATGCCCCCGTCCTGAGTGCGGAATCGCCGGATATCCACGGTAGGTCTCCTGCCGACTGTCTTGCATCGACCCGCACCCGCGATCAACTTATAGGTTCACAGTTCACTCACAAAGTCTTGTGGGAGCATGAATATGATGCACGGATGGAGACAGACGAGGTGTACCGTGAGGAAATAAACACGATCAAGCGTTCAATGGTGCTGGATCCTCTCAAATGTGGTGATAGCTTGTTTGGAGGACGTACAAATCCTTTCAGACTATACTTTCCACCTACGGAGGGCGTGAAGCTCCATTACTACGATTTCTGTTCTTTATACCCATACGTGATGAAGAGCAATCCATACCCCGTGGGCGCTCCTGAGAAACTGGTGGGACCTAGCCTACCCTCCATCAATGAATTTTCAAAAAATTTGAATGATCGTTACTTTGGGCTCTCTTTCGTAGACGTACTCCCCCACGCAATTTATGGATGCCGATCTTACCTGTCGTTATCGACGACAAGCTCGTTTCCCCTGTGCGTGAAGTGCGCGGAAGAGGATAACGGCAAATGTAGCCATATACCCCACCAGCGTAAGATCAGAGGCGTATATACAAGTCCTGAGCTGGCCCTAGCCGTACGCCATGGTTATAGAATACTGAAGATACATGAGGTGTGGAGGTTTCAGAAGCTACCCAACCTTTTCACACCATATATAAACGCCTTTTTGAAGGATAAGGTTGAGGCATCAGGGTATCCGCGAGGAGTTGATACCGAAGATGAAAAGTCTGCCTATATTCAACGTTACCGCGACCGCGAAGGTATACAACTTGATCGTGTCCAAATTGTAAAGAATCCTGGCAAGCGCTTTAGTGCAAAGTTGTCTAAACAGTCTATGGGGAAAATTTGCGCAGAATACCGGCAGAGGGAGCATTCATTTGGCACAAAGTTATAGCGATGTCTGGGATTATGCCAATGCTCCCGATAAAGAGGTCATGGACATCGTGAATGTAGGTAATACTTACATAATAAAATACAACACTGAATTTGCCACAGATACCTCAAGGGTTACAAACAAAGTGGTATCTGGCAACTCAGTCTTCGATTAGAATTAAATGAATACATGGCGCTATCTGGCAACTCAAGCCATTTACGCCTTCTAAGCCAACTGGCTGATTAGGAGTCTATAATAATGTATACAATGGTATCGCTAAAAAGTGGTATCTGGCAACTCAGTCTTCGATTAGAATTAAATGAATACATGGCGCTATCTGGAAACTCAAGCCATTTACGCCTTCTAAGCCAACTGGCTGATTAGGAGCCTATAAAACAACGCCTACTCGGCTGAAGTCTTAATATGCACTTGGCTCCTGCCAGGTGAACACCTCTCCTCCTTTCTCTCCTTTCTGGCCCTTTGGGGGGAATAGCTTGGGGGAGAATTCCGCCTCCAAGTTTTCCTTGTTGCGCCTGCAGGACCCCCCCTTTGGGGGAATTTTTTCTTTTTTCTTTTTTGCAACACCCCACCCCCTTGCAACAACCCCACCCCCTTTGCAACAACCACACCCCCTTTGCAACATTACGTAATCACTTGCAACATTCTTGCACTCTCCCCTTTTTCGGCTATACTACTGATTCGAACCAACCCAGGGCCCTAATATACTGTATATATATATATATATATATATATATATATATATATATATATATATATATATATATATATACAGGGTTATTCAAAATAATTCATCCGATTTCAACTGAGAATACTTCCGTACTTATCAACCGTGCATCAACTGGGCATACACCACATGAAAGAGGAAATCTCCGAGTTTTACAAGATCACCGCGAGGGCTCCAAAGTCACGCCGTGGCCTAGCCTAGCAACAAACAGTCAGTGTGAAAATGGCGTCCGCACAGCAGAAGGCGTTTTGTGTGTTGCAGTTTTCGAGCTGTAAATCGGTAGTCAGAGTGCAGCGTGAGTTTCGTCGACGTTACAGAACAGATCCACCTTAAGGATAATGTGTACGTGCCACCGTTGCCCACATCTTTGGATGAGCTCCGAACTCGCATTGTTACTGCCGTAGAGTCAGTGACAACGGACATGCTGGAGCGAGTATGGGAGGAATTCGACTATCGTGTCGACGTTGCTCGTGTAACTAGGGGAAGTCACATAGAGCATTTATGAGGTGAGAGACAAAATTTGGACAGTTTTTTTTTTGGTTGATGTATCACAAATCACACTGTATTTGTAACATTAAAAAATATTCTCATTTGAAATCAGGTGAATCAGGTGAATAGCCCTGTATATATATATATATATATATATATATATATATATATATATATATATATACTGTATATGAAATAGGATCCCTCCTAAGGAGACGTAGTTTTACATTTAGAATAAAAACGAAGACGTAGAGCAAAAAAGTCATTATATTTTGCTCCCATATGGGTATTAGCCATAGAACAGGGAAAGTTTTATCGAAAAAGGAACAGTCTGCCATTAGAAATCATTCTGTTAAGTGTAAGGTTGATATTTCCGTTAATAACTTTAAAATTCTTAAATCATTAAAATGCCTGTCCTCCCTCCGTATTTACGACTCTTTGTGCATTAAATTTCTGAACTCCAGTTTAAATATTGATTCTAGCTGTTACCCCCTTTATATTAATTAAAATACCTACAAACTAAAATTTTTTTTATTTTTTATTTTTTATTTTTTTCCCTTGTGACCCTGTCTCCTTTTCGCCTCAGTTTTTCTGTGGCTGTCAAGTGAGCATGGTATGTTTGGTGCACTTTTGTTTTTTCGTTTAACTTTTTATTAGTAAAGTTTTTTAACTATTTTATGTTTGAATGTTTTTAGTTTTTAAGTTTTATTTTTATCATTCGTATATTTTTGTCATTTATAATTTTTACTTTTGATTTGTTTTTGGCTTATGCCTGTTTTATGCTTTTATCAGTGGCGACTCGTGGTATAAATGTATGGGGGTGCGATTTCATAAAATTTATAATTTTTAGAATTGTAGTACATAAACAATCACATGGTGCTTCCGTACGGTACTTATATGTCAAAAGAAGCCATAAATTTGTATTAAAAAATATTTTAATAAAATATAAAAATAATTGTTGAATAAATTTGACTATAATAAATTTGACTATAATAATGTACCACTGTACGACAACACGGACTCACAATAGGCTAGTCTAGTGCGAATCCAACTGCCGCTCACAAGAGTACTGTACTTGTATTAACATATGCGGCTATGCCAGACGTACAATTCTAGTTAATTACAAATAAGTAATAATTTTAATAAAATACATATAAATGGCTTATATCATTATTACTGAAGTAACTATTAGTAAAAATAAAGTTATTATAAAAAAAATTCGCGATTGTACTTATATTTTCATTACAACAGTAAAATATAATTTATATTTACTTGAGCGAAAAATCTATCGCTCCATTCGGCTGCAATATTATTTTGTATTCAAACAGTGGTACGCTATTTGAAGCTATGCTATAAGTTTAGAATATTATGTACTGTATGAAGGCTTACTCAAAATGCCTCATGAATCATGATATGTCACATGAATTTTTAAAATATATTTCAAGAATATTTATTTTAATATCTTAAAATTAATATATTTTTTATCTGTTAAATTAATATTTATCGTTTCAAGCAAGGGGGAGCGACCGCTCCATCGCTCCTATACGCCAGTCGCCACTGGCTTTTATGCATTAATTTTAGCTTTTATTTATTAGGCCTTGAAAATGGGTAGAGTTGCCCGAAACGTCGGCTGCAGCCAAATACAGGGTGTTTCTAAAGTAACCATCTATTTTGGTGAAATAGGGGGATTTTAAACAATTGTTATATTGGCATAATGGTATGTGCATTGTTATACAAAATTCATGTATTTATAATATTTCAGTTGCTTTACACGATTTTTTGTTAATTATTTTATTTTCAGACCCATATCATTGATGATGAATGTGCAAGAACGGGTTTATGTAGTAACATGCAGGATAAAAGGCATGAAGTGCAATGAAATTAGAGAAAAGTTTGAGAGAAGGTTTCGTAAAACAGGCCCTAGAGACCAGGCTATTCGCGAATTAGTAACAAATTTATGAGGACTGGATCTGTGCATGACGAGCGTAGATCTGGACGGCCAAGAAGATCTCACGAAAGAATCGAATCTGTTCAAGAAGCATTCGAAGAGGATCCACAATTATCGATTCGGAGGGCATCCCACAGATTAGAAATTCCACAAACAACGGTTTACAGAATTCTACGTTATGATTTAAAGAAAAAGCCATACCACATTCAAGTGTTCCACAACTTACAAGAAGATTATCCACGAAGAGCAACAATGTGTGCCGAGCTTACAAATATATATATATATTTTCATGTTTTAAAGGTGTTTTTTTTATAATTCATATTATTTCGCAAAATAGATGGTTACTTTAGAAACACCCTGTATAATGACTTTTTTGCTCTACGTCTTCGTTTTTATTATATATATATATATATATATATATATATATATTAGGGCAGAGTGAAAATGATAATTTACAATGGTACACTGATATTTTGTTGAAGTGTTTGCTGAAAAAAACGAATATGATGATTCAAATTGTGCCAGGTTTCTTTAACCGCCACTGTGATAGCGTGGGGTAGACACCCCAGTTAGGTTACTTAGGTTCTAGCAAACAATCAAAAGCACTTACCGGTGCGTTGAATTAGGTATTCCTTTAGAAGCCTACCATTCGATTCCTGTGTCCCACAAAAGCCTACCTAACTCTCTCTTACATTACCAATTTAGAAGCTATAGACATTTCCCCTAACTATACTTAAGTACGGACAACTTTCTAACCCATTTGTCACCTTAGAAACATCACCTAATTTCACTCAGGACTAACGATTAGGTCAGATAGGAAAAAACATGTCTAGACCAGCCCAGAACAATACGAACAGCCGCGTTGGTTCGTTTATGACTTGCTCTTGCCATTCAGTTTAGATTTAGTGATATTTCCCCTTTAGTGACTTTTAGACTATATACATACATATATATATACATACACGTCACCTCACTCCTCCCCTACAAGTTTAGTCTGTCAGGGGGATGAGGGACCCTAGACGACCTGCGGAGCGGGGTTGATGTAGTAGGATTAGGTGCAACCTGTATAGGCGGGCGAGTTGAACCATTTTCCGGAGGATTAGGTCTCTCTTCCGGAAGACTCTGGTCCTTCTGCAATTCACGTTCCCATATCTGGTCCTGATGGCGTTTAATAGAATGACCATCTTCTAGTTGGCACTTGAAGGAAACAGGGCCCGTTCTCTCCTTCACAGTTGCAGGAACCCATTTTGGTCCAGCCCCATAGTTGCGAATCATAACTGGATCATTAGGTTGCGCCTCTATAACTCTCCCTCTTTTAGTGTCATGGTACATCTTCTGTTTTTCCTGATGGCGTAAAACTCGTTGTTGTAACGTTTCGTTTGGACGTAACAAATCGAAAACCGAACGAATTCCCCGGCCAATCATAAGTTTAGAGGGAGACACCCCCGTCGTGGTGTGAGGTGTTATTCGATATTTAAACAAAAATTTATCCAACACCACTTGCATTTCCTCCCCACGAGAATGACGCAAGGCCGACTTGAAAGTACGGACCATGTTTTCCGCGAGACTGTTAGTAGACGGGTGGAAAACACTAGACCGGACATGTCTAATGCCATTTAGGTGGACGAAGGAACGAAATTCCTCACTGGTAAAACAATTACCATTGTCGGAAACCAGGACTACGGGTAAACCCCATCGAGCAAAAACTGAACGGAGTAAGCGAATAGTAACACCCGAAGTCGTGGAAGTGGTTGGAAGAATTTCCACCCACTTAGAGTAGGCGTCCACAATGACTAGGAAATAAGTATTATTTATAGGACCTGCATAGTCAACATGGATCGTATGCCACGGTATAGTAGGCCATTCCCAAGGATGCAGTGGACTTTTCCTTGGGAGATCTCTGTTCTCTAGGCAGCTTTGACAGGAACGAACCAATGATTCGAGTTCTCCATCTAAACCAGGCCACCAGAAATAAGCTCTCGCCAGCTCTTTCATTTTTGTTGCGCCCATGTGTTCAGCGTGAAGTTCCTTCACTAAATTCGACCTGCCTTCATTTGGAATAATCACTCTGTGGCCCCATAAGAGACAGCCATTTTGAATGGAGAGGCCAGACTGACGTTGATAAAAAGGCTGTAATTCACTCTCAACCTTAGTAGGCCAACCAACTGAGCAGAAATGGATGACCCTAGACAGAATAGGGTCTGATTTTGTCCACTGCTCTATTTGTACCGCAGATACTGGAGTGGATTCCAAAAACTCCACCAAGTGAACCCATTCTGTAGGTATAGGTACACAATCATTTGGATTTTCTAAGGGCAACCTACTTAGCGCATCAGCCGTACCTAGAAGTTTACCTGACCGATGTACTAAGTCAAATTTATAGGCTTTTAGAATCAATGCCCATCGTTGAATCCTACCTGAGGCCATAACTGGAATATTTTTATTAGGTGAAAATAAACCTAAAAGAGGCTTATGGTCAGTAATTAGTTTAAATTCATGACCCCATAGATAGAAATGAATTTTTTTTACTGCAAATACTAAGGCTAATGCTTCACGTTCCACTTGTGCATATCGTCTTTCCGTCTCGGTTAGTGTTCTAGAAGCAAAACAGATAGGCCTATCTACACCATCAATGTGGTGAGATAACACTGCCCCAATTCCATAAGAACTGCTGTCTGCTGAAACTACGAGAGGAAGTTTAGGATCATAATGCACTAGGAGAGTGGACTTTAGTAGTACGTCCTTGGAAGCCCCAAATGCTTCCTTTTGAGTTTTCTCCCATCTCCACTGTTCCCCAGATCGTATTAGCTTATTTAGGGGGTTCAAGGAAAGTCGATGCATTAGGCAAAAATTTCCTATAAAAGTTTAGGAGACCTAAATAAGCTTGTAACTGTGTGATGTTTTGTGGAGGTGGTGCCTTTTCTATTGCTTCTAGTTTATCCACCGTTGGATGAATGCCTGAGGCATCTATGCGGAAACCTAAATATGAAACCTCGTTAGTGACCCATGAACACTTTTCTCTCTTTAGCTTAAGTCCGGCATCCCGGAGTCTTTTTAGAACCGTGGTTAATCTAGTTAGGTGTTCTTTTTTAGAAGAACCTGAAATGAGGACATCATCTAGAAAGCAAAGTACCCCTGGAATGTGACCTAGAACTTGGTCCATTGTCCTCTGAAAAATACCCGGAGCCGATGCTATTCCATAGCATAGCCTATTGTACTTATATAGGCCTCGGTGCGTATTTATGATAGTTAATTCTTTAGAGTTTTCATCTAAACTTAGTTGAGCATAGGCTTGGGACATATCGAGTTTTGTGAAATATTTACCCCCAGCAAGAGAGCTAAATAATTCATCAGGCTTGGGTATAGGATAGCAATCTAGAAGGACGGCTCTATTTGCTGTTAAACGGTAATCCCCACATAACCGCACGGACTTGTCCGGTTTTAGTACAGGAACTACTGGGGCAGCCCACTTAGCGTGTGTGACTGGTTCAATAATTTTATCTTTTAGCAGCCTGTCAATTTCTAAATCTACCTTCTCTCGCAGTGCATGCGCAATTGAACGAGCCTTACAAAATTTCGGAGTTACATTAGGATCTACTTCTATGCAGACCTGATGGCCTTTTAGGTTGCCTACTTCAGGCCCAAAAACAGAAGAAAACTCCCTTAACAATGAGTCTATGTCAGATGGATATGAGAGTGAATGCACATCTGCCTGACCCCTTGGCAAGATTTTGTCAATTGGCATTTTCAAAGCATCAATCCAATCACGGCCTAGTAGAGTAGGCCCTTGCTCATCCACCACTAAAAGGGTTAAGGGATGAGACAAAGTTTTCTGGTTGAGTGTAACTGTGACGTATGCTTCTCCACAAATAGGTATTTGTATGTCCCCATACTTCTTCAAAATCGTTTTAGATGCATGTAGTTTAGGTGTGTTTTTGAAAATCTTATCAAAAACTGCCTTGGACATGACCGTCCGGGCAGCACCCGTATCCAATTCTAGAGGAACTGTAATTCCATTTAGGCCTACCTCTACAATATATGGGCCTGTATTTTTCCCACTTTGCTGCTCATAAAATAGGTACTCCACTCCAATGTTCGAAGTATTTCCCTTTTGAGGATTTACACTAGAAATGTTAAAATTAGAATTTTCACCCTTCGTTTTCTTTGAAAAACACACTTCAGCTATGTGGCCTATTTTACTAGTTTCGGCAAACTGCTTCTTTAAAAGGGCAATCCTTCTTCCAATGGTGTTTTCCACACCCTGTACATGGCTTGGAAGGCTTAGTAGAATTAGTAGGCTTAGTCGTATTCGCCTCATACCTTTTATTTGCCTGTCTAGTAGGCTCATTAGGTCTGCCAGGCCTAGAAGATTTAAAGCTATTTACGTGTTGGGCTTTACTACTGTGATTTCCAAAAGCTCTAACATCTTTAGCAGCTGCTTCTCTAGCCATAGCTATTTCTACAGCCTGACTAAAAGTTAGGTCCTGTATGGCTAATAGGGCTCTCTGGGTAGACTCCTCTTTGAGACCCATCACAAACCTATCTCTTAGCATTTCATCTAATTTGTCCCCAAATTTACACGTCCGGCTATGGCTTTTTATTCCTGCAACAAACTCTGCAATGCTTTCATTTCCCGTCTGATGCCTTGAATAAAATTTGAAACGTTCATAGATGAGAACTACTCGGGGTTTGTAGTGGTCGGTTAGGGCCTGTACCAATTCATTATAGGTGCAGGTTTCCGGTGCTTTAGGAGAAACTAGGTCCATAACTAAACCAAACGTTTTAGGGCCTATTATAGTTAAAAAGGTAGGTACTTTCTTAGCATCCGGAATGGAATTTGCCTCGAAAAACAACCTCACCCTAGTGGCGTAAGCTTCGAAGTCCTCCCCAGAGTCTTCGTAGGGGCTTATATGGCCAATCACCGACATGCTAGAGCAAAACCGAATTAGGCCAAATCACGTGAAGTAGGAATTAGTTTTAGAGTTAGGGCTGAGTAGGAATTAGTTTTAGAGTTAGGGCTGAGTAGGTATTAGTTTTAAAGTTAGGGCTGAGTAGGAATTAGTTTTAGAGTTAGGGCTGAGTAGGAATTAGTTTTAGAGTTAGGCCGGCGGGACCTACGCTATAGTACGGTAGCTTACCCACACAAACAAACCACAACCCAAATCGGACGACCCATATGGAAAAACTATACGCACTCACAACATGGTATCATATGTGGTACATTTATTTCATAATTAAATATAAATTATTAATTAATTGAATTAGATATCTATACAAAGTTGCCTCGGGATTGGCGACATAGCCTATTGGGAATGAAATAATTGAATTGCCATACGTACAAAGAACCTGTATGTATGAATCAGCCTCACAGAGCAACAAGAAAACTCAATTTATTGTTTAGTCTACGAAGAGAAGTAGACCAAACAAAATTTTGCTAGATCGGCAAATAATAATGAAAATACAAGCGAACCAAGGAACGGCTCTCAGGGCTGTTTATGTTACAGCGAAGTTTTAAACAGGG
Source organism: Bathynomus jamesi (assembly GCA_023014485.1). Lineage (NCBI taxonomy): Eukaryota > Metazoa > Arthropoda > Malacostraca > Isopoda > Cirolanidae > Bathynomus > Bathynomus jamesi. The sequence continues at coordinate 62,786 of JAJOZX010007110.1, read as the reverse complement.
AGGATGTCTTTGTCCCCCCTAAAGTTCTGAGTGAATTCCTTATAATATAAAACCTAGTGACTATAAAAGGATAGGCCTATTCCTTCAGGGGTTTATATAGTGACTGCCTATATTAATTACCTTAAGTAAATTCGTCGCGAAACTCGATCGTGGCGGCCCTACACCGAAGATGATCGTAACGCCCTCCATCGAAGCAAACCAAGGACCCAGCAAAATTAAGGTGGGGCAATTTCTTTTCATTAACATAAGGCTTCCCAAATCCCGGCGCTAAAATTACCGTAATCACTTAAATATAAAGAGGTCCTTTAAAGACCTACATATTCATAACTCTCTAACGAAAAAGCATAGGGCTTTTGTCGGTAACCCTCCACTGAAGTCTGTTGGAAATTTCCAACGGATGAGGGCACAGGCAATCAACCCATAGCCCTATATAGGTTTTTTCATATGGTGGCCCTGTGTATGGGGAACTAACCCCTCTACAATTTACACTGACACGCAGTGGCTAGGCTTAGCTCATTAGGCCTAACCCCAATTTCAACCGTAACCCCACTATAGTTTTTTCATATGGTGGCCTAAAACTGGGAACCGATCCCTTTACCTTTACACTAACCGAAAACAAAGGCTTGTTCATTTAACAAGCATAACTCAATTTAGGTCCTATAAAAAAATAGGCCCACAACATTAAGCCTATTTAATAGGTCCTACTCTTCAAACTCAAAACTAAGCCTTGTTAATTTAACAGGCTTAACTCATTTGAGGTCCTATAAAATAATAGGCCCAAACATAAGCCTACTTGGTAGGACCAACAAATAGGCCTATATAGTAGGCCCACCTAACTTTACATTACATAATAGGCCTACCTCTTAAAGTAGGCCTTACTCTTTACACTCAAGGCCTATCCTATCTAAAAACACTAAATTTATAATTGAACCTGTGGTGTAGGTTATAAAATTTATTTCAGCAATTTAACTTACTCATAAGACTCATTAACATCACAAAATTCGACTAAGACCTGTAACATCACAAATTTCGACTCAGACCTGTAACATCACAAATTTCGACTCAGACCTGTAACATCACAAAATTCGACTAAAACCTGTACATCACAAAATTCGACTAAAACCTGTAACATCACAAAGACCTAAAGCAATTGCACAAATTCGAACCTACACCCACCTAACACCTATTAGTGACCCTATTCCAAGTCCTATTTGACATATAGGCATACCAAGTCCTATTTGACATATAGGCCCAACCTATTCCAATTCCTATTTGACATATAGGCATACCAAGTCCTATTTGACATATAGGCATACCAAGTCCTATTTGACATATAGGCATACCAAGTCCTATTTGACATATAGGCCCAACCTATTCCAAATCCTATTTGACATATAGGCACACCAAGTCCTATTTGACATATAGGCCCAACCTATTACCTATTCGAAGTCCTATTTGACATATAGGCCCAACCTATTCCAAGTCCTATTTGACATATAGGCCCAACCTATTCCAAGTCCTATTTGACATATAGGCCCAACCTATTCCAAGTCCTATTTGACATATAGGCCCAACCTATTCCAAGTCCTATTTGACATATAGGCCCAACCTATTCTAAGTCCTATTTGACATATAGGCATAAAACAGACAAGGCTTGATATAAGGGTCTCAAATGCAACGTTTGAGGATCTTTACTCAGCCAAATTGATTAACCTAACCCAAAACCCAAAAATAAAACCCTATAACAAAATACACATTTACACACATACGTACGGTACAGTATATAAATATATACATACGACTCCAAACATCCAATTCTTCTTTTAAAGGAAGAATCACAACAGATTTCATCAACAGACACAAACATTCCTTGCAAACAGATTGGATTCCTTCAAAACCCCAAACCTTCCAGACCTACCTGTAGGATACACAACATTTACTCATTCATAACTACGGGTATTAACTTCATTGGAGTGGTGAATCCAAGTTTTGAAGACCAACTGGATTCGGAGGAATGATACACACACACACACACACACACACACACTACTCTTTCATGTGTCTCAAACACAACAACCTGTCTAAACATAACCAAGGATCGGAGAGTAAAAGCTTTTATTGCTGCGCTCTGATTCTGTGCACATAATTTTGTGCCAAAAATTATATGGTTAGACAGTGACACGTACAAACAAACTACTCTACTCCAAAGGGCCTTGGCCTACCTTGGCCATAGCCCAACAAATTCATCAAAGGGTTGATGGCCTACCCTTGGCCATAGCCCAACAAATTCATCAAAGGGCTGATGGCCTACCCTTGGCCATAGCCCAACAAATTCATCAAAGGGCTGATGGCCTACCCTTGGCCATAGCCCAACAAATCATCAAAGGGCCTTGGCCTACCTTGGCCATAGCCCAACAAATTCATCAAAGGGCTGATGGCCTACCCTTGGCCATAGCCCAACAAATCATCAAAGGGCCTTGGCCTACCTTGGCCATAGCCCAACAAATTCATCAAAAGGGATGATGGCCTACCTTGGCCATAGCCCAACAAATTCATCAAATGGCTGATGGCCTACCTCGGCCATAGCCCAACCTATTCATCAAGGGGCTGATGGTCTCACTCGGCCAAAGCCCAACCTATTCATCAAGGGGCTGATGGTCTCACTCGGCCATAGCCCAACCTATCAATCAAGGGGCTGATGGTCTCACTTGGCCATAGCCCAACATATTCATCAAGGGTCTTGTGGCCTCCTTTGGCCAGAGACCAAACAACAAGGGTCTTGTGGCCTCCCTTGGCCAGAGACCAAACAACAAGGGTCTTGTGGCCTCCCTTGGCCAGAGACCAAACAACATTGGTCTTGTGGCCTCCCTTGGCCAGAGACCAAACAACATTGGTCTTGTGGCCTCCCTTGGCCAGAGACCAAACAACAAGGGTCTTGTGGCCTCCTTTGGCCAGAGACCAAACAAAAAGGGTCTTGTGGCCTCCCTTGGCCATAGGACAAACAACACAAAAACAGTACAGGATTCAAAGCCCCAAGCCCTCCAGATCTACCTGTGGAGGAGTAAATTTACTCCACTAAAACTACGGGTATTGACTAGTCTGAAGTGGTAGGAGGTTTGAATACAGTACAAACTCTTTCTAATTCTCCTAAATTAAATGAACAAATAACAAAAGACAACAATGGGAACATTGAACCAAACAATTACACGAAAACACTTGGAATGCTTTGGTTTTTTAAAACAGAATTCCGAACACGATGACACTCTTTGCACAAAGAGTTATAACTTAAATCCAAATGCCGATACAAAAAGACAAGTGCTTTCAGAATCATCCAAAATTTTCGACCCCATTGGATTATACTTACCAGCAACCATAAGATCCAAAACCCTTTTGCAAGACTTATGGAAAAAGAAAATTGATTGGGATGAACCACTTTCAGTGGAAGACCAACTTCATTGGAAAAAATTAGCCACAGACTTGAACAAAGTTCAAGACATCTACGTACCAAGATGTGCTGGCTACAGATTGAAATCTCAAACACTACACATTTTTACAGAAGCCAGCACACAAGCTTACGGGTGTTGTGCCTATTGAACAAGTGAAAATGAAAGTAACTTGGTTTATTCAAAGGCAAAAGTGGCACCCTTAAACCAAAAGAAAACTGTACCACAACTTGAATTATTAGCTGTCTCATTGGGAGTTAAAACAGCAGACTTTCTTTCACAAGTGTATAAAGAAGTTGACATAACAAACATTTACTTAAGGACAGACAGTCAAATTTGTCTAACATGGGTAGTGATGTTAAAAAACGATTTTTTTTATGTCCATGTTGTTTTTTTTGTTTTTTTTGTCGTTTTTTTTGTTTTTTATTGTTTTTTTTTGTTTTTTTTGTTTTTTTTAATAATTAATATAGATATTGCCAATTTAATTATAAGGTATACTTTTGCAATGATATATATTATAAAAATAAATACATAAATAATAAAATAGGCCATATGGTACCAGTATAGAATGTCCTTTTCAGCCTATTTACAGAAAAAAACTGGCCTCTTTCTTGCACTGAAAGTCTTGTATCTTGAGATCCATTAAACTTGCGAGAACACTGGCTGGGAGCTGACTGCCCATTATCCAACCTTTCCAGGACTCTCCCATCCATGCCTCGGATTTTGAATCTCCCACTTAACTATCCTTTAGACCCGCGATGACATATTTTTAACCCCGAGACCATCCATATATATACATACACATACACCCATATACATATATACCAATATATACATAAATACTTATATACACATATTTATATCTATTATATACCCCATACACACGCATACATCCAGAATTCCAGATACATACGCATGCATACTCACATATATACCTATACAAACTCATACACCTCTATTTCGCCCTTTCATTACCTCCGAGATCATTTAGCACATACAGTAATATCCATACAGACAGAGCAGTAAAGCTAGTATTTATATCCCAAAATGCAAAATTCCAAGAAAGTGAAGTAAAACATGGTGCTACATTGGCTTCGTCAACATCCAAATCTGCAATAAGTACCAGTACCTGTGATATTGAAACTATATGCTCTAATCAATCTAGTGATAATGATTCTTCAATGGAAATAGAATCAGATAATGAAAGTTAAACAGCATTAGGTTAACACAAAGGTTAAAGAAAGAGATGAATATTTTTATCTTTTTTATTTTTCTATTTGGAATATATATATATATATACACACACACTGGTATTCTTGCCAATCACAATTATATATATTGTTTTATACCAGTATTATGTATTTTTTATTATGTATATTATACCAGTACCTGTGATATTGAAACTAGCATATATGCTCTACCCAATCTAGTGATGATTCTTCCATGGAAATGAAGGTTAAACAACATTAGGTTAACAAAAAGGTTCAAAAAAAGGTGAATATTTTTTTTTCTATCTGAAATATATATACTGGTACTCTTGCCAATCACAATTATGTATATTGTTTGAAACGAGGAAGAATGTTTTATGTTCTAGTTAAAAAATATATATATGTTGGGTAAATGTGATAAATTGGTAATTATGCATAATTACCGGTAAATATGCATAATTGAAAATATCATGACTTAACCTAACCAATTGTCAAGGGCGTACAGTTGACCTAACCGGGCATTCAATTGACCTAACCTTGAATGCCCTGTTAGGTCAATTGAATTGAATGCCAGGTTAGGTCAATTGAATGCCCGGTTAGGTCAACTGTACGCCCTTGACAATTGGTTAGGTTAAGTCATGATATTTTCAATTATGCATATTTACCGGTAATTATGCATAATTACCAATTTATCACATTTACCCCAACATATACATATAAAAAATGAGGGTTTGTTTTTCCTTTCTATTATATACTTTTTGTGTGATTCAGTTTTTCTAAAAGATGACTATATATACTAGGTATAACCGTATAAGCATGGTAGTATAGTAAATTATAGGTAATACTAATATACTTATTAGATTAAAGGAAGCAAAATATGGAATAAGTTTAAAACAATAAAAAACAAAAAAAACAAAAAAAACAGACTATCTTCGTTTTAAACAAAAAAAACGACAAAAAAAACAAAAAAAACGACACAATAAAAACGACTCACATCACTAAACATGGGTGACCAACACAAATACAACTTCTTGCAAAAATATATTTGTGAAAAACAGACTAACAGAAATCAAAACTGCAAACACAAACCTTGGTATCAAATTTAGGTACATAAAAACAAAAGAGAATCCTGCAGACTTTTAGACAAGAGGGCTCTCTTACAAGCTGTTGAAAACAAATAAAATCTGGTATGAAGAGCCCGAATGGCTAACATGTGAGGATCTTTGGCCAGCTAAAGTAGTTAACCTCACACTCAACTCTACAACAACTGAAAAGATCACTGAGGACAAGCCTATATTTGACTCTCACCTTTATTCAGACCTCAACAAACTCTTGAGAATTACAGTCTATTGCTGCAAGTTTGTCAATAGCTACCTTCTCAAACACTGTCCTCAGAAGGCCTTTTCTAACTTAACAGAAACTGCAACAAAATACTGGCTCCAACAGATACAAGCTTCAGAATTTGACAAGGAGTTGAAGTATCTTAGGTCCAGTAACACATTAAACAAAGGAATTTCTTCACTTGTCATGGATCTAAATCTGTACCTGGATACAGAGGGTCTGATAAGGTGTAAAGGAAGGCTTAACAAGTCAACTTTGACTTACAACTCTAAGCACCCAATTCTTCTTCCAAGGAGAAATCACTTCACAAATCTCATCATCAGGGATACCCACAACAAAATACACCACATGGGGGTCCCACAAAACCTGACAGGCCTCAAAGAAAGACTGCTTTGAAAGCCAAAAAACTTTTACAAGAAAAAATTAAAACTGGTGACTAATAAACTTTACACAAATTGAGCAAAGTTAAAATGCTTAATAACCATACTTTAATTCCATAAATTTCCTATACCTAAAGGGAGTCAAACTGATTGACATAACATTAACTAAACTTGAGAAGTTGGCCTCTTGAACTTTCATATTTGAATAGGTCTTGAGTAACCTCTCTCTTCCTAAATTCCTATTTCATTCTTTTCAATCCATTTCACATGGTTTAAAACACAGTTTATCAAAAAATTTGATCTACAACATACAAATTTTTCTCCGGCCCCCCCCCAGTATATGGAAAAACTATACGCACTCACAACATGGTATCATATGTGGTACATTTATTTCATAATTAAATATAAATTATTAATTAATTGAATTAAATATCTATACAAAGTTGCCTCGGGATTGGCGACATAGCCTATTGGGAATGAAATAATTGAATTGCCATACGTACAAAGAACCTGTATGTATGAATCAGCCTCACATAGCAACAAGAAAACTCAATTTATTGTTTAGTCTACGAAGAGAAGTAGACGAAACAAAATTTTGCTAGATCGGCAAATAATAATGAAAATACAAGCGAACCAAGGAACGGCTCTCAGGGCTGTTTATATTACAGCGAAGCTTTAAACAGGGAGGATGTCTTTGTCCCCCCTAAAGTTCTGAGTGAATTCCTTATAATATAAAACCTAGTGACTATAAAAGGATAGGCCTATTCCTTCAGGGGTTTATATAGTGACTGCCTATATTAATTACCTTAAGTAAATTCGTCGCGAAACTCGATCGTGGCGGCCCTACACCGAAGATGATCGTAACGCCCTCCATCGAAGCAAACCAAGGACCCAGCAAAATTAAGGTGGGGCAATTTCTTTTCATTAACATAAGGCTTCCCAAATCCCGGCGCTAAAATTACCGTAATCACTTAAATATAAAGAGATCCTTTAAAGACCTACATATTCATAACTCTCTAACGAAAAAGCATAGGGCTTTTGTCGGTAACCCTCCACTGAAGTCTGTTGGAAATTTCCAACGGATGAGGGCACAGGCAATCAACCCATAGCCCTATATAGTTTTTTTCACAACCCACTAGGCTACATCCAATTTTCAAAACAACCACTTGAACCCAATAAACCAAATTAAACCAATGAGCCAAACTTAACCCAATGAACAAAATTTAATCAAATGAGCCAAATTTAATAGAATCCCATCCTCGTCGCCAAATGTGATAGCGTGGGGTAGACACCCCAGTTAGGTTACTTAGGTTCTAGCAAACAATCAAAAGCACTTACCGGTGCGTTGAATTAGGTATTCCTTTAGAAGCCTACCATTTGATTCCTGTGTCCCACAAAAGCCTACCTAACTCTCTCTTACATTACCAATTTAGAAGCTATAGATATTTCCCCTAACTATACTTAAGTACGGACAACTTTCTAACCCATTTCACCTTAGAAACACCACCTAATTTCACTCAGCACTAACGATTAGGTCAGATAGGAAAAAACATGTCTAGACCAGCCCAGAACAATACGAACAGCCGCGTTGGTTCGTTTATGACTTGCTCTGCCATTCAGTTTAGATTTAGTGATATTTCCCCTTTAGTGACTTTTAGACTATATACATATATATATATATACATACACGTCACCTCAGCCACATTTTTGCAAAAATACAATTTAACAAGCACAGAAAATAAAGTTTTCATCGAGCATACATCCGTTAACATTACCTCATATGAATAACCCCTATTAATGTCATGATGAAAGCACAATTATACATTTTTATAACTTTAACATATTATTTTGCGTCATTCCCAGATTTAAGTATTCCTGCCAATGTCGTATTGTATATTTGCACGCATCGTGTCTTCTGACTCCCCAGGCACCACAGTTCGCCTGACAGCCAGCTGCAGTAGTTGTCCCCCAGCTACAGAATCCAAAGGCAAGGAGCAAGTGCGCATGCTATGAGAAATGAGATAAAAAATATTCTGTTACACTTGTTACGATGTACATTTGAATGACGTCAGTAAACTGAGTAAATATTTGTTGTTGTTGTTTTTAAGTAAAGAAAAGAAAACAATCAATCGTTCCACTGAAGTTCAACCTTTGAACTTAGGAGAAAATTCTTCAGATAAAGACAGTGCCAATAGGATAATGGAAACTGAAGACTGTGGTTTTGAAAATACTGGAAGCCAAATGAGGATGTCCTTGCGGCATGTTGCAATACAGGCAGAGAGATTTGGGTGTATCAGATTGTGCTACTGCTGCTATTGCAACTGCAACTTTGATACACGTTGGTATGATCACCAAAGAAGATGACCATCTCGTAATAGAGAGAAGTGCGAAGAGAAAGCGAAACACTTTGAAAAACATTGAAAAGTGATAAAGTGAATCCCATTACTTCCATATATTTCGATGGTCAAAAGGATCAGACTTTAAGTAAAGTGAAAGTTAATGATAGGTGGTACAGTGAAAAGCAGAGTGAAGAACACTATGTAATGATTGTTGAACTAGGTGGCGAGTATATTACCCATCAGACACCAGCATCGAGTAAGGCTGCAGACATAACAAATTCAGTATTGTCAGTTATTAAAGAGAGACATCTACAAAATGATATAGCTGTAATAGGCTGTGATAGCACAAATACCACTGGTTATAAACAGGGCCGTTTCTAGCCATTAGGGGGCCCTAAGCAGTATACCCATTTGAGGCCCCACCCCTCCAGCCACCAACTCACGCCTTACTACATCACCTCAGCAAACACATACAAAAAATGGCTGTGTTAATAAAAAACAATTATGAAACAATTTTAATGAAACATTTATGTCCAAAACAACAAATATGTACTTTCAGAAGACAAACAGAAAAAATACTCTTCATGAAATTCCTGAAAATTAACTTATACATTATTTAGAATAAATGACAGAACTATGTATAAAAAATAATGCAATTATCAACCACCAAACAATTACTAACTCTACGATACAATCGTGTAATAGCTAACAGTTATACAGAACAGTTTGTATCTTCAAAATTTTTGCCTCCTAGATTTTTTCTGGGCGAAATCATCAATAACATCATCATATGAAATCTCCCTGCCAACGTCCTTGTTGATGCTTATGATGCCAAGGCCATTGAGGCGATCCTGTCGGCTGACGCTACTGTCACAGGTAGAGTGCAGTCAATTCTTAGTGCAACCTAGAGATTGGGGTATAGTTCCTCCAGTTGCTTCTGATGAATGAAAGAGAGAAGCTCCAATGCAGTCATGTTGTGTGAAGGTAAAGTCGGCAAGTTCTTAATTTCGAGGGCCAGTTCTCTTCCATCAATGTCAGAGTCAGCTCCAGAGCTCAATATCTTAGAGAGCTTTTCACACTTGCAGGACAAGTCTTCCTTGTTCATTGTGGTGAAGTTTAGGAGAACCCTAAATATGTCCTCACATCATGTAATGTTTTGAATCTCTCATTTATTGACCCGATGGCACAATCCACCACCACATTGAAAAATTTGACTTCCAGCCTCTTTAAAGCTTCTGTAAATGGTTCGTCAGGAGCTTCGTAAGCCAAGTGCTTTTTTGTGGATCTGAGCCTCTTCTCCTTCAGCACAGCCTCCACATTCATTTCCTCACATATGTCCCTAGCTACGAATTGTGCTGCAACAACACCTGTGTTTCTGTAGCTGGTGAGTGAGTCTTTTGTTTTTGTGAGGAGGTTGACTGCCACATCAAACTACATTGTAGGAGGCTGCAGAAGTTTGCTCACATGGTTAACTGCATGAAGAATGTCATACCATACTACTATGCAAATCTGAAAGCAATAAGACCCTACCTCCTCTGCAAGTGCTTGTGCTTCAGTCCTGGCTATGGCATTTGTGGAATTGTTTCTGACTTCCAACAGGGCCTCTCTGATGTTGGAATGTGAAATCTGGACTGATTTGAAATGGTCCTCGAGACACCAGATCTGTCTTCAAGGCATCTGACAGGACAACTGGCCAGTCATACGGATCAAGCGGTGGAGCAGATCTTGGTTCTTGTTGCTCAGTAGAAATGCCTGTGTGTGGTGTTTGAAGCTGAACAGAAGATGGGCCACTGTTGGTTCATCAGGCTCTACTTCTACTGGTGTTTAAGGTTGCATAGAGGATGGTCCTGCTGTTGGCTCATGATGCTCATCAGGCTTTGCTGAGGATGGCTTTTCCAAATATTTCAGTAGTGCTCCTGAGAAGAACTAACATTACATATTCTATTAGATTTTGCTAAAATACTCTTTCTTATCTTGTTTGATAATTGATCTGTGTGAACAGAATTTGAGGTGACGTAATCCATTAAATTTCACATTTCGAAATATTATGAATATTACAGAGACTACATAGCTTACTCGACACGATTCCTGAGCACTTGCCTAGCTTGATGGTCTACCTAATCTAGTTGCCTGAACTGTAATCATAAGAATATACAAGTGGCACATCTCAGCTGTGCTACTGGAAAGCTTCTCCTCCTCTATTTTCTTCTTTTTCCGTTTTTCAGCTCCTAATGGATAATGTCGTTTCATTTTCAAAGATGCACGAAGTCACATCTACATAGTTAACCACAACTAATCAGCTAAATAATAATAATCATGATAATAATAATGATGATGATGATGATGATAATAATAATAATAATAATGTTTTACAATACTAGAAAAATTAAGCATTTAGGAAAGTATAAGCATTTAGTAAGAATAAAGTTAAATAATATAGAAATAAGATCTCACAATAGTTATTTACAAATAACGACCAAAACGTTTCGTTTGTCTCCGTTTTATCACATTTGTCTCATACAAAAACTTAATTAATACGACAATAATAATAATAATAATAAGGATACTAATAATAATAATAATAATAATAAGGATACTAATAATAATAACACTAATATTAATAATAACTTCAGCTATATTCCTATTCTTGCCCACTGAGCTATGACCTGGGAGCCTGTCTAGGGGCCCCCTAGTAGCATCGGGGCCCTAAGCGGCCGCTTAGTCTGCTTATGCCAAGAAACGGCCCTGGTTATAAAGGAGGTGTGATTCATGTTATGGAGAAAGCACTTGGTAGGCTTTGAAATATTGGATGGTACGACATCTGGAGCAAGAACCTTTGTTGGTTTTATTGGGAAAGCCATTCACTTTTGTGAACACAATCCAGTAGTGCAATTCAAACCTATAACTAGTGGTAAAGAACTATTATATCTGTCACAACACATTGTTGATGATCTTAGTGGAGTTCAGCAGTACTTATACCGTATTATTTCAGCAATCAGAAATGGTACAGTTGATGAACACCTTGCTCAGTGATGGAAATGGGTGGACACGCGGGTACACAGCGTGTACCTCCTTCTCAGTTTGCAGTTGTAACTGATGGAGCATCAGTAATGGTACGACGAAAATCAGGGGTTGCAAAACTATTTCTTGATGACTTATATATAAGTCATCATTTTATATATATATATATGTGTGTGTGTGTGTGTGCAGGGCCGTTTCTAGCCATTAGTGGGCCCTAAGCAGTATACCCATTTGAGGCCCCACCCCTCCATTCACCAACTCACGCCTTACTACATCACCTCAGCACACACATACAAAAAATGGCTGTGTTAATAAAAAACAATTATGAAACAATTTTAATGAAACATTTATGTCCAAAACAACAAATATGTACTTTCAGAAGACAAACAGAAAAAATACTCTTTGAAATTCCTGAAAATTAGCTTATATCATACATTATTTAGAATAAATGACACAGAACTATGTATAAAAAAATAATGCAATTATCAACTACCAAACAATTAATAACTCTACGATACAATCGTGTAATAGCTAACAGTTATACAGAACAGTTTGTATCTTCAAAATTTTTGCCTCCTAGATTTTTTCTGGGCGAAATCATCAATAACATCATCATATGAAATCTCCCTGCCAACGTCCTTGTTGATGCTTATGATGCCAAGGCCACTGAGGCGATCCTGCCCCATTGATGATCTGAGGTAGTTTTTGATTAGCTTCATCTTAGAGAAGCTCCTCTCGGTTGACGCTACTGTCACAGGTAGAGTGCAGGCAATTCTTAGTGCAATCCAGAGATTGGGGTATAGTTCCTCCAGTTGCTTCTGATGAATGAAGGAGAGAAGCTCCAATGCAGTCATGTTGTGTGAAGGTAAAGTCGGCAAGTTCTTAATTTCGAGGGCCAGTTCTCTTCCATCAATGTCAGAGTCAGCTCCAGAACTCAGTATCTTAGAGAGCTTTTCACACTTGCAGGACAAGTCTTCCTTGTTCATTATGGTGAAGTTTAGGAGAACCCCAATATGTCCCTCACATCATGTAATGTTTTGAATCTCTCATTTATTGACCCGATGGCACAATCCACCACCACATTGAAAAATTTGACTTCCAGCCTCTTTAAAGCTTCTGTAAATGGTTCGTCAGGAGCTTCGTAAGCGAAGTGCTTTTTTGTGGATCTGAGCCTCTTCTCCTTCAGCACAGCCTCCACATTCATTTCCTCACATATGTCCCTAGCTACGATTTGTGCTGCAACAAAACCTGTGTTTCTGTAACTGGTGAGCGAGTCTTTGTTTTTGTGTGAGGAGGTTGACTGCCACATCAAACTGCATTGTAGGAGACTGCAGAAGTTTGCTCACATGGTTAACTGCATGAAGAATATCATACCATACTACTGTGCAAATCTGAAAGCGATAAACCCTACCTCCTCTGCGAGTGCTTGTGCTTCAGTCCTGGCTATGGCATCTGTGGCATTGTTTCTGACTTCCGCTTAGGGCCCACTAGTAACAGCGGGGCCCTAAGCGGCCGCTTAGTCGGCTTATGCCAGGAAACGGCCCTGTGTATGTGTGTGTGTCTTTTCCCAAGCATATACACGTAGGGTGGATCACTTTTCACTTTTTAAAAAAAATTATAGCTGGTCAAAGTTTTTCCCATGATTTGGTTCAGTGGAAGTACACTGACACCATTTTTACCAAAATCGATCAATATTTAGGGGTCGCGCATCGACCTTGAAAATTTCAATTTTGGAAATTTGGCCAAATTGACAATTTTTTACTGAATAAAGATAAATCATCAAATGATCATATTTTCTGAATCCTCTCAGTGAAAGAAATCCTCTCAGATACTTACCAAGTTGATAGGACAAGTGGTTTAGAAGTTATACTCACCTTGAGATAGCATTAAAATTTAAAATACCGTATTTGTCCCCGTACCTCCATATGCTGTCTGCCATTGTCTGCTTTTTAGGATAAGATAAAACGAATAAGGAAAGATCAAATGTATTTTGTATTAAAACGGTTTACCGATATCACTAAAGGCACTTACTCCGGTGCCTCTAACTAGGTTCAAAAACTGTATGAATCGTGGTTAGAACACACGTCATCTTAAGGCGTGCGCCATGTACTCTCTCTGCTAACTCCCTTTCCCTCTGCGCTACGTCATCTTGGCAAGTGACGACTTCTTGAAGTCACCGAGTTCTTTCCGGCTCTTTTCCACGAGCTGAAGAAGACCCTGCAGCTGTGACTCGTCTTTTGTGACAGTGTTCGCGTAATCTTCTATCAGTTTTATCCCTCTCTCTGCCACGTCGTTGGTAACTTTCAGATGCGAGATGACATTCTTCAGATCACAGTAGTTCTTATCTTGATCCCACTTATTCACCGGCGGAGTGAGCCACGTAGACGCGCACACCTGCAGGCCTGTGAACACGAACCACGATGACTCATCGATCAGGTCCGGAAGGCGCGTCGTGTCATCAACCGAGACGTTGTCATACGTGAAGTCCTCGGGCACAGCGAGGCGGCACAGCTTCTTTGCCATCTCGTGCTTCACAGTGTCTTCCACTTTGTCACTGCAGAGGGCGAAAACGACGGTCTGAGGCCTCAGATACCACAAGTGCCGCCTGATCACTGCCAGTGAAGCCTCTGCAATCTCGCGATCCATAGCCTTGTACTGCAGAAGACGCTGGTACAACACAAGGTCATTCAGCGGGGCATCAACTGCGACAGGAGCCGCCAGCCAGGCAGGTGCGTAGAGGAGTGCAGTAAATAGTACCACTCTCTGAAGTTCCTGTACCAGCTCGTCGTCGAACTCCAGCTGACCGCTGAACATCAGGAGCTTCGTGTAGTAGATGATCTGAAACGAATACGCACTGTGATGTATAAATACCGATACCACTCCATATAAGTTTGTTTAATGGTAAATTATTTATCTTATTTTTTTCTGGTAGGGACTTCAAATGGCTATTTGCAGAAGGCAATACAATATTTAACTTCTAATTCAAAATACTAACCTTGGCCATCCACCTCGCATGATGGTAGGCTCCTGGGCGCATGAAGTGTGTGCCACGACGTGGCTGGGCCCCGAGTACCAGGAGTGTAATCTCCGCCACTTCTCGGTAGTCTTCTCTGACAAGACCAGAAGCGGTGCCGAGGAACTTGACTGCCTCATCTCGGAGCTCCATCAGCCACGTCACCTCCGCCAAATGTTCGATCTCCAGCTCGCGATAAGTCGAGAGGTCGAGCTTGTCCCACCTGAAAGGGGAGTTATGAAAATATTGCATGAAAACGACTGACGTTTCCCTTTTCGACTGCTATTAACATCATTAGTAGAAGGACGCTGATATCTCAATTGCTCTGAAGGCAAAAAATCATTGGAGAAAACAAATGCGCCTTAGACTTGAAATTCACCTTTTCCTCAGATACTGGAACAAAGGTTCAGTTGGTGCTGTGGTTCTTCCAAACGAGGTGATGACCACTGCCCCCACGATGAGCTCCATAACGTGATGGCGACAGCCCAGCTGGAAGAGCGGTTTACCAAGCATGTTCTCCAGCCGGACCACCGCACCCTGCACCCTCCCCATATTGGAGGAAGTTGTGTCGAAGCACAGTCCAATCACGTTGTTCTCGCATCCCCAGTCTTTGAGAGCACGAAAGGTCGCCTAAGCCTGGGACAGACCGGTGCCGTCAGCAACAGTCGGAACAGCCAGCAACTTTCCTTCTGTGCATTGGGGAGCTCCGGAGATGAGAATCGCCTGGCGGTGCTCCAATGATCCAAGAGAGTCCTGAAACGTATGTCATACATGCCAATCCATTATCGTCCACTGGAATATGTCAATCCACTGTCGTCACTGGAACATGTTAATTCACTGTCGTCCACGGTGAGGGCAAAACTGACCTTGATTACTTTACCGTCCCAGTGGACGACAGCATGCCTCGGAGATACGAAGGATTTCTGCACAGCTGTCGACACTTCACAACGATGTGCCACTCTTCCACGGCGAGACGTGTCCTTCGAGATACTGAATTTGTCCAGGTCTGCGGGCGGATCTGCCGAACGTAGGACTGCCGCCACGACACTTGCCACCTATGTGCGAAATTGAAAGGAAATTGACAAGGATGCGTATGGTTTTTATGTGACAAAATAATCACTAAATTTTCCGTCGTTACGTCTATTATATCTTTGTCAAGGAAAGATCATTACTGATATATACACACCTGATTATTGGACATCCGGAAGCGATCAGCCACTTCAATAACAGCCAGTGCATTGAGGATGCGGTGAGGAAGGCTGATTGATACAGTTGATTCTCTCGGCTGTCGGTATGGTGGTTCTAGCTGTGATTCGGAGTTGCTCGATGATCTGCTTTCTATAGATTCATCGTCGCTCTCAGCTTCGGTTCCTAATTTCGTTTTTGAGGTGCCTGGCTCATCACGAGATTGTTGTCTTGAGAGTTGCCGTTTTCTCTTGACAACGAACATTTTATCATTCCCAGTCATTGTTGCCTGGCGCAGGCCCCGTTGATCCTCATAAAATTTAATATCTTCTTGTTTGTTGTTGTCTGAGAGCAGTCGACTTTTCTGTATCTCTTCAATAGCATCGGGAGCTCCGATGTCCCAGAGCTTGTTCAGATTTTCTGAAAACTTCTCCCTGCCTTTTCCCGCGTCACTGTCTCTCATCTTGCTCTTCTGCAGCGAGCGTCACTCTTCCCACAGTAACTCCAGTTTTCTTTCGCAGTTACGCCTCGTGATCGTCTTTATACGTGCCATGTTCCAAAATGCCAGAACATTGGCCACAGTGTCTTTTACGGCGGCCTTCCTGTCAGTAGTTTCCTGCTTGGCATAGAAGAAGTACTGGAGAACTTGATGGGTGGTTGGCAATTTGGCACCACCGATCGAGGAAGATGGCTGACCAATTAAGAAGACGTCCGTGGCTGACCTTAGAGAAGGTGGTGCTGTTGTTGCTGCTTTCTCTTTTCCAGAATAAGTAACTTTCAGAGTCTTCCCACTCCTGGTTGTTAACAGTTTATCCATTGTACTAAAGTCTAGACTTATCAAACAAGAATCAATTGACACAGTTGATCTGTAAAAAGCAAACTGTGATTAGTAAAAATATTGGTCATAGACATAGCGTGTGTGTGTAATTGGGATTTTAGGATGCGCCAGCTACTGATGCTATGATTACGTCCATAACGGGGGACAAATACGGTATTTTAAATTTTAATGTTACTTCTAGGTGAGTGTAACTTCTAAACCACTTGTCCGATCAACTTGGTAAGTATCTGAGAGGATTTCTTTCACTGAGAGGATTCAGAAAATATGGCCATTTGATGATTTATCTTTATTCAGTAAAAAATTGTCAATTTGGCCAAATTTCCAAAATTGAAATTTTCAAGGTCGATGCGCGACCCCTAAATATTGATCGATTTTGGTAAAAAATGGTGTCAGTGTACTTCCACTGAACCAAATCATGGGAAAAACTTTGACCAGCTATAATTTTTAAAAAAAGTGAAAAGTGATCCACCCTAAATTATACAGTTGCCCGCATATGTAATGTTCCTCGCCTCACAAGCGACTCCGTACATGTGGCATGTGTTAGTCACGGTACTCCACTGGGGGAAGGTGGGGTGAAGGGGGAACAACTGAGTCCAACAACATATAACACAGACATATATATCTAAAGGACAACTGAATGAGCAGTCATTGACATGCGGGTAATTATAATGTAATATCTGTGTTCATAAAGATAAAGTCCAGGGGTTCCCAAATTGTGTTCCGCGGAACACTTCTCACGGTATACAAGTGTTCCGCGGAACACCAATTTGGGAACCCCTGAGATAAACGATTAATATGATTGTGAAAAGCGTTGAACTCCGTTTACTAGTTTTATACAGTAATAAGGTTCCATTATGATTGCTGCAAGTCTATATGAACAGATACCACAATACAACTTTTTATATACTAGTGAATTTGAACCAAAAATAGACATTACACAACCATCCTCCACACTCGTTCATTCCCCTTCCCCACCTACCAGTCTCGCGTATATTAAATCATTATGTAACAATACTAATAAAGCTGTTTGTAGAGTCCGTGTCAGCTTTAAACCTTTACTAACTTACTAACTACACGATTATATATGTGGAGATATTATTAGATCTTAACAAGAAATATATATATATATATATATATATATTATATATATATATATAATAAAACACCAATTCTTTATTACAACAAATATGCAATGGTTGAGAATGTTTTACTAAATAGTTTATCATACGAAATGATAAAGTCATATATAAATGCTCACAATTTGCCACAGCTACACCCTGTTCATAGTTAGTATTTGGCAGTGTTGGGCACTAAAGCGTTAATCCGATAACAGTTAATTAACGAAGTTAACTTTTTTAACGGACTATTAACGGAAGTTAATTTCCATTTATCGTTATCGGACCAGTTAACTTCCGATAACTCGATGTTTAGTCTGTTAAAGTCCGTTAACACGTTAACTGCGAGGAGTCATTCACGGAAGATCACCGCTCCGCGAATGAATTCAAACCGCCATAACTTCAGTCTGCCAATTCCGTCCTCTGCCGCAGTGGAACGGCTCTTCTCTCTCGGCAAGGACATCCTGAGGCCCAAGAGGTCAAGACTGGCAGTTGGGCCTAACTTTGAGAAGTTGGTCTTTCTGAAGGGCAACCAGCACATTGTGTCAGTCTTTAATAAATGTGCCTAAAATTTAATTTTATCTTTCAGTTCCCGCCATAATAATTCTCTGGTAAATTAAAATTTAGTTAATGGTTAGTGGTTACAAGGGTTTCAAAACATGTAATCAGTACATTTTTTATTAAAAATAAAAAAAAAAGTTATTAAGCAAAAAAGTTGCAAAACTTGATAAAAATAGTTAAATACCTATTTATTGTTGGATTTTGCATAAATAAACATTTTCTATGGGCTTTAAAGCTTTTTTCCTTGATTCTTTTAAATGTTAGTAAATAAATAGTTATCGTTAACGGATTATCATTAACTTCCGTTAACTTTGTAGTAAAATTATCGGATTATCGTTATCGGAGTTAAAAATTGGGGTTAACGGATTATTGTTATTGAAGTTAACTTTTTGGTTAACGGTGCCCACCACTGGTATTTGGTCAGTCCCCCATTATTGTCTACAACAGCTTGTAATCTGTGTGGCATACATGCAACATTGTTATACATAACGTGTGGGTTCCTTTGAAACATCTCCCACTCAGGCATAGTGTGATCCAGCAGCTGGCGGCTGGTCCGCTCCTGCCCAGGCTCTCACGAGTTCACCACATTCTACCACACGTTCTCAATGGGGTTGAGGTCACACCCCTTACTAGGCCACTCCAGTAGTTCTAGATTTCGCTGCTCCTCGAACCACCTTCTAACAATCCTGGCGGTGTGGATGGGAGAGTTGTCCTACAAATGGATTTTAAATATTAAAAGTAGAATTATATCTCATCCATACGCTTCATCAGTAACCCACTATTCGAGATAGGTTTTAGCCCCTATATATATATTAGGGGTTTCTCTCAGCTAAATGTAATTGTGCGCCGATATACAAACAGTACAGTCTGCAGTTATCCAGAATAAAATCCTAGTGTTGTCATGGTACTGAAAGAGTTAAAGAACAATTTTATGACCATTACTTGTCCCATGTAAATGTGGAAACCGGACATACAAATGCGTGTAATACATAAATCTTATGCTAGTAATAGCATAATATTCTATAAAATACAAATACAACATACCTGCATAAAGATAATCTGCTCAGATAGGGAAAGGCATACGCGCGTACAAAAGGCATCACCACCTCCTCCATGATCTCTATACAGGGTGTTTCACAACTGGTCTGCCATACTTTGAGTGGTGATTTGAAGGGTGATATCGAGTAAAAATTAATACAACATCGGTGCTATTTCCAATCGTTGCGGAGCTACGGACGTTTTAAGGTGCACGGAAAAAAATAAAAGAGAGTATTAATTTGATGTATTTATTGCTACATTTTATGATACACCTTATAAATGTTTAAAATGCCCGCCTCGGTTTTCAATGCACAGCCTTGTTCGTTCCAAACAAGAATCCACTGCCCATTGAATCATTTCGGGGTGTTCTCGTATGTAAGCAGCGGCATCCATAATCAGACGCAAGAGTTCCTCTCTCGTTTGTACTTTGGTCCTGTAGACCATCTCTTTAGATAATGCCCCATAAAAAGAAATCTAACGGGGTTAGGTCCGGAGATCTCAGGGGCCAGGAGATGGGACCAGCACGACCAATAAATACATCAGATTCATTCTCTCGTTTATTTTTTTCCGTGCACCTTAAAACGTCCGTAGCTCCGCAACGGTCGGAAATAGCACCTATGTTGTATTAACTTCTTTAACTATTAACTATTAGCTTCTTTACTCGATATTACCCCCCAAAGTATGGCAGACCGGTTGTGAAACACAGTAGCGGATTATAATGGGGGCAAAGGGGGCATTTGCCCCCGGACCCAGATGCTGACCGGCCCCAAGATGCTGACCGACCCCAGGAAACTATGTAAACGCTATAATCTGCCGTTGAAATAATTGGTCGACCGTGAGGAAAAAAAATTCTAGATTCCGCTTCTACAAAACCTAGTTTAGTATCCCATTTATGTGAACAAAGTATACATTTTCTGTAATCACATCTTTGTTTTTGTTTCGTTTTCTGTTGATCGATCCCAGTCAGCTGATCACATCACTCATGTATGATGTATCAGGTAAAGAATTGTGTTTTTCTAGTGACACCGGCCCGAAAATATTCATTGCCCCGGCCCTAACAATGCTTAATCCGGCCCTGGTGAAACACCCTGTATATTGATCTGCCGTAAACCTCCCGTGGATCTCAGTCAGCTGTACTAGTCCTTCCTCCCTAATCAGGGGCGTACCTAAAGTATTTGGCACCCAGGGCGGATCCTTCCTTTGGCACCCCCCATAAATAATTTTAAAATTTAAACACAGAAAAATATATTGTTTGCAAGTAGATTTTTAAACAGTACAGTACTGTCATAAGCAAATTGGAAATAAGAAAAATGCAGGACATTAAACATTCAGTGAACAGGTAATACTGTATTTTACTTTATACAAAAAACACAGGAAATCCAGTCTCAACGCTCGGCCTATTCTTCAAAGGTAAATAGAGAGGATTCACAGTCTCTGCTTTCGAGCCTTAATTTCTGCAAATTGATCAATGACCTCATAAAAATTCACCTTCTTTGCATATTCATGTTCAGTTGGAAGTAAAGCCAGATTTGTCAATCTTGTCTGACTCATGGTCGAGCGAAAGAAATTTTTTATCAATTTCAATTTGGAAAAACTTCTTTCACATGAAGCAATAGACACACAGACAGTCAAAAAGAATTTCAAACACAGTGACAAGCTTGGCAAAGATGCACAAAAATCCCATTTCACAATAAACTCCAGAAACTGCAATGCTGTCCATTTCTTTGCCTTTTCAACGCTGATTTTGGCAGCTTCCAAATGCTTCCGAAGTCGTCCAATTTCCACACTGAATCTTCATCAGAGAATTCATCGAAAATCTGAGTCAAATCTGGAATATACTTCCGAAGTTCTTCCATTGCCTTAGAACGAATCTCCAATTCTTGATGAAAGTGATCAAGACATTCAAATATAGCCCTTTTTACTTCCTCTGGCAATGTGAGACCAGCACCCTTTGCCATCTCTCCTGGCATCCTTTTTCGGAGCTTTACTCTCCCTCTTCTCTCCATAGAAATGTCCATTTCCTCACACTTTGTAGTTGCATAATGAATGGCCCTCTCCACAATTTCATTGCGCTGATCTTCAAGAAACAGTTTTAGAGCTTGGAGCTTCACAATGCACTTTTCAAGGCTACGTCCAAGAGGCAATGTAAAATATCCCTCCATTTCTTTCTCTCCTTGTCCATTGTTGCTTGATGAACTTGATCAATGGTTTTTTTGAAGCTTCAACCTTGCTCCCAAGGTCTTCCATTTCTCCAGGCATGAGAGATGCTGCTCAGAAGCCTCATGGTCAGACACCTTTGGGTTTAGCTTCCACCATGCTTGAAACCCAGTGACAAAGCTGGATGTTGCAATTCCTTTGTCATCAAGAGCAAACAGTCTGCAGCAAAAACAAAACAAACTTTCTTTTAATGGAGAGTAAACCATCCATGTTCTCAAAACTTTCTCGCCATTTGGCAGAGCCTTATAGAACCATGCAGTGGTCAGCTGTCGACTCTTCCCTTTGAATTTCTCTCCTTGTCTTTGAACTGCACTGAAAGGTCGATCCCTATTTTGGAAGGGTTCACTTCCCCTCTTAATAAGATCAACTCTCAAGTCATTTGGAACTGGGATTGGCCAAGCAGCGACATCAGAATAAATTGAAAATCTATCCGTCTCTTCTTCATCAGAGTCTAACTCCTGTTGGTGTGGACTTCTACTGGCGTCTCCTTCCTCTTCATCAGTTTCACTGCTTTTAGAAGATGAATTGCCATCCTCCAATCCTTGCTCTCTCTCATTTGAATCCTCTTGTGAAGATGCTTCATTTTTCTTTGTTGGAATCCACTGGGTCGATTTCGCTTCATAGTGGATGTTTTCTGCAAAATTTTAAAATCATAATTATTTAAAATCATAATTATTTAATGAAACATACCTCATGTATGTGGAGTCACAGTGTCAAGTGAACAAGACTTGGAATGTCAGTTGCAGCCAGCTGGCTATGCTCAACAAACTGACTAAAATGTCAACAAACGTTCGCCTTTCGATGTAATTTTTATCACAATAAATTTTTTTTGTTATTTTATAGTGGAAATTAACATTAAGCTGTAATAGTTTGAACATTTAAATTTTTTTTTCTTACTTAGGCGAGTTTTTCATTTGGTTTGAAAACTTGTACTGGTATTTCAACTCTCCCGATGGCAACCCCCTCCTGGCTGTCACCCGGAGCGGACCGCCCCCCTCGCAACCCACTTAGTACAAATAAGTGGTTTTCGTTGAAGTGTTTTAAAAAAAAGTGTTCCGTGCATTCTTAACTAAATTACTTCGTGCTACTAATCATTCATTAACGAATATATTTCATTTATTGACGTTATTCAGTACTATATTATTTGATCAAACAAAGGCTAGTCTTGTCTGTTTTTCAAATTAATCAGAAAACGTGGAGACATAAGGTTCTTTTTTCCGTGCTTCGAGAGGTCAGGTAGTGTGTAGTTACAAACCGTGTGATGAAAAGGTAAAACATCGGGTCGAATCGCAGACAGATAAGTGTTAAAAATTACTCTTCTTTACAGATCCTTTCTCGGTAGCTTAATTCTATATTAATTTAGTATAAATTTGTGTTACAAGAACCTGTTTCTGCGTTTCAAGAACGCGGTAGACCTACGTTGTAATTTATTAATTTCCAAACGCTCGTTTTTGTTTTTTGTTGTTCAACTAATTAAAAGCATGGCACCCCCGTCAAGTACTTGCAGTCGCTGTGAAGGGAAATTTGCTGCTTACGCGTTTACAATGGCTAATAATAATGACAGTTAGTTTGCAGGTGGTGCTCAAGCATGGAAGTGCTGAGGAACGAGTTAGAACGTGAGAGGGAGGCCAGGGTGAGACTTGAAGAAAGCGTGATGCTCCTGACGGCAAAATTAGAATCCCTTGAGACTCCAGTTACGACCCTCCTGCCTCAGTTTCTACTAATAATATAAATAGCCCTCTCTCTTCCCCTAGTTCCCAACCCTTCGTTCGAGTGCGAATGGAGCCCCATTGAGAAAAGCAAAGACCTGTCTACCAGTAATAACAAGCAATAAGTTTTCTGTTTTAGGTTTCGAAGATGCTGATGAACCGGAAATACGACTCGTTGGCGATTCCATTGTTCGAGGGCAGCTCGAGGAATTCTGTGGGAGAAACCCTCGTCGTAGGCGCCGTTACTGCTACCCTGGTGCAAGGGTGGAGGATATAACTAATAGTGTTGACCATTTTACAGACGGTACCACCGAGGACACAACGTATGTTATTCATGTCGGTACTAATAACGTTTTAAATTCTAGATCGGAAGAACTGCTGGCTAGGTACAGGGACTTATTAGAGCGATTAAAGGAGAAAACTAATAAGATTGTTTTAACAGGTATACTTCCTCGAATTATCCAACGAAGCGATTTCTACAGCAAGGCGACCTATATTAACAATAACCTAAAGTCTCTTTGCCAACAGGAAGGAGTGCATTTTGCAAATTTTTGGAACAGTTTCTACGGCAGGAGGGACTTGTTCCTCGAAGATGGACTTCATCTTAATGACGTTGGAGCTGCGCGTTTAGGAAGACTATTTCATAATACTGTCTCTTCTTTTCAGGCTGCCGTAACCCGAACGGTCCCAGCGTAAATTCCACAAATTTCCCCTGCGCTCGCGAAGGTGTCGCAATTACAAACAATTTGAAGGTTCTATCCTTAAATGCTCGTAGCCTACGAAATAAAATAAACGAATTTTTTTCTTTAATTGCTTGTAAAGACTATGATTTAATTGCGATAAATGAATCGTGGCTTAGCACTGAAACACGTGACTTTGTAGGGGAGTATCAAATTAAAGGTTATAGACTTTTTGTTAAAAACAGAATAGGTAGGCGAGGAGGCGGTGTTATGTTGTATATCAAAGAATATTGCGAACGTTATAGAAGTAAAGCACTCAATTCCAGAACCGATAGATTCGACTATAGCAGAACTTAAATTGAACGATTTCAAACTTCTTGTTGCGGTTATATATAGGCCCCCTAATCAAACAGCTGATACGGACGAAGCGTTATATCGTGAACTAAAGAGAATAATCGGTAGTGAGCAGGCTTTAGTTATGGGTGACTTTAATTGCGCCAACGTGAATTACGATACAATGCAGGGAGACGCGGAAGGTAATCGTTTAGTTAATTTTCTCGAGGATAGCTTTCTTATTCAAAAGGTTGGGGAACCTACGAGGTTGGACAGTATTTTAGATTTAGTAATAACTACGGATGATAGGCTAATTACTGATCTTCAAGTAATAGAACCGTTGAGCAATAGCGATCACAATATGGTAGAGTTTGTCCTCTCAGTAAGTCACTCGAAACCAACTAACTCGACTAAAATTCCTAACTTCCAGCACGCAGACTTTAGTAAATTTCGAAATAAATTTTCACACGTCAATTGGGAAAACGTAATGGGGAACTCCAACGCAAAACTAATGTGGGAATCGTTCGAAACGGTATTTAGGACTATAAATGAGGAATGTGTACCGTACAAAATTAAGCGTGCGAAAGTAAACAACAAGCCCTTGTGGTTTACTTCTAGAGTAGGAGACATTATAAAGAGTAGAGATAGGGCTTATAGGCTATATAAGTGCGATAAAGATAATCTGTTGTTACGAAACAACTACATATCTCTAAGGCGTGAAGCTAAAAGTGTAATAAAAAAGTCCAACGCGAATTTGAAATCTCCATAGCTCGTGACGGTAAAGAAAACCCCAAGCGATTCTTTCAATACGTCAATAATAGAAATCCAGTAAAAAGTGTCTTGGGGCCTTTGAAAAATGTAAAGGAGATCTAGTTCTGAAAACAAGGAAATGGCTACCTTGCTAAACGAATTTTTTACGTCAGTTTTTACTATAGAAGATGTAACGAATATCCCTACGGTCATAGACATAATACCTTTTGATAATGGTAATATTTTGGATAATATCGTTAGTGAAGGGGAAGTAATGCGCTATATTGATAAAATGAAAACGCGTAAATCACCGGGCCGGATTCCATATATCCCATACAACTAAAAGAATTAAAAGATAGCATTGTTGTGCCGCTAACAAAGATTTTTAATGCGTCTATTTCTGAGGGGTGCGTACCAGATAATTTCAAGTTAGCAAACGTAACACCTATCTTTAAGAAAGGCGATAAAGGTGCGGCGGGAAATTATAGGCCAATCAGTTTAACGTCTGTTGTAGGTAAGCTACTGGAATCAATAATTAGGGATCGTATAGTCGAACACTTAGAATGCATAAACTAGTTAGAAATACGCAGCACGGTTTTAGGCGAAACAAATCTTGCTTAACTAATCTTTTAGAATTTTTCCAAAGCGTGGTTGACGTTTACGATAGACATCGGGCGGTTGATGTAGTGTATTTAGATTTTCAAAAAGCGTTTGACACCGTGCCGCACAAAAGACTCATTGAAAAAACTAAGGCTCATGGAATCAGGGGTGTAGTAATAAATTGGCTAGAAGAGTGGTTGCGAGGCAGGAAACAGAGGGTGGTCGTTGATGGAGCGGAGTCGTGTTGGGCTAATGTAGCGAGTGGCGTTCCTCAGGGTTCTGTATTGGGCCCCTTGCTTTTTCTTATATATATTAACGATTTAGATGTCGGCCTAGTCAGTACAGTTTCAAAGTTTGCGGATGACACGAAGCTGGGTGGTAGGGCGATTAATGACGAAGATAGAGGTAAAATTCAGGAAGATCTGAATAAAATCGTTGATTGGTCAGTCACATGGCAAATGAGATTTAACGTTGATAAGTGCAAAATTTTGCATATAGGTTCGCGTAACGGTAATTTTGCGTATAGTATGTCAGGGAAAGATTTAACAAGCGTAGAGCAGGAAAAAGATTTAGGAGTTATAGTCACTGGTGATTTAAAAGTAGCGAAACAAAGTACAGCAGCGGTCAATAAGGCGAACAAAGTGTTAGGTTTTATAGCTCGAAATTTTGAGTACAAATCGCGCGATATTATAGTTCCACTTTATAAATCATTAGTTAGACCCCATTTGGAGTACGCGGTCCAATTTTGGAATCCGCATATGCGCAAAGATATAGACAAAATCGAAAGAGTTCAAAGACGAGCAACTAAGATGATTCCGTCGCTTAGGTCAAAGTCGTACGAGGATAGGCTTAAGGAGTTAAAATTGACAACACTCGAGACTAGGAGGTTAAGGGGTGATCTAATCCAGGTTTTCAAAATTATGAATGGGTTCGATAACGTAGATAGAGATAGCTTTTTCGAAATATCTCAATATAATAGGACTAGAAATAACGGGTGTAAGTTGACAAGTAGAAGGTTCGAGACAGCAGTTGCGAAAAACTTTTTTACGCATAGAATAGTAAATAGCTGGAATAGTTTGCCGGTAGAAGTAATTAGTAGCACGTCTATAAACATGTTTAAAAATCGATTAGACGCATATGTTGATAAGGGTATAGTTTAAGGTAGTAAAATTAAGGCTTTCTGGGGATAGATCCCACAGCTCAACACAAGTGTTGTGGGATATAGGGAGGCAGCGTCTTGGGTTAGGGCAGTGGTTCCCAACCGGTTTTGGCTTATGGCCCCCTTAGGAACCTTATTTTTTCCTGTGGCCCCCATAAGCATTATTTTCAGTACGTAATATGCAGATTAACTCTATTTTACAAAATAACATTTTCCTGTGGCCCCCATAAGCATTATTTTCAGTACGTAATATGCAGATTAACTCTATTTTACAAAATAACATTTTCCTGTGGCCCCCATAAGCATTATTTTCAGTACGTAATATGCAGATTAACTCTATTTTACAAAATAACATTTTCCTGTGGCCCCCTTCAAATGTGCCATGGCCCCCAGGGAGCCATATGGCCCCCGGTTGGGAAACACTGGGTTAGGGGATACTCTCTGTCCTTACACACCCCATTTAAAGAGATTCCTCTGCCGAGCGGTGCCCCCCATAGTACTGTGAGGTATTGAAAAACTCATGATCTTCACTTGCCCACAAACACCTTTAAATGGGAGACCCAAAATGGGTGCACACACATTTCTACATTACTGTACAGTCTTTACAGCCACACCTACTCTTTTTCTCGTAAGTGTATATATTGTAATGTATATGATTGTAAATTTTGACTTGGTCCGCTATCGATATGGACCGTGACTTGATGGATACCGTAATGAAATTGACTGGATTCTTTGGATCCGATATATTTGCATGTCCTTTATAAATAGATATAGAGTGTAACATATTTGTGGATAGTAGTCTATTATGACTTGATCCTCTGGATCAGAGATTCTATCTTTAGTTTTAAATCGATAATTAATTAGTTTTAAATTGATAATTATTTAGTTTCGTAAAAATTGGTCGTTGCCAATTTACCGGCAGTTTTTACATAAATTTCTTATGTTCTTGTGGTTCGGAACCCACGTAAAATTGTAGGTCCCCTCCGCCACCACGGAGGACATACACAATACACGAAACAGTTAGGTAGACCAGCCATGAGTGGATCCTAGGGTCTTTGTTGGTCTGAAACATTATAACATTATAACATTATATATATACAAGGTGGCGCAAAAGTGGCGCATCATAAGAATTTTCAGTGTTGACTGTATTATTTTTTTTTTAGGTAGGAGATGTCTGGGAAATTAACAACAGACGAGAGGGTGAGCTTGGTTTTAATGTACGGAATACCAGGTACAAGAAATCGATGAATCGGTACAGAATTTAAATTCTGTACCGATTCATCAATTTCTTGTACCTGTATTCCGTACATTAAAACCAAGCTCACCCTCTCGTCTATTGTTAATTTCACAGCCATCCCCTACCTAAAAGAAAAAATAATATATTATAATCAACACTGAAAATTCCTATGATGCGTGACTTTTGCGCCACCCTCTCTCTCTCTCTCTCTCTCCTCCTCTCTCTCTCTCCTCTCTCTCTCTCTCTTCTCTCTCTCTCTCTCTCTCTATATATATATATATATATATATATATATATATTATACACACACACCCCTTTGGTTAGCTTCCGGCCGAATTGTTCATGCTGATGAAGGTCAAACGTTTCACTCCACCTTACAATTTACCATTACTTATTCGGACTATAGTGGATTTAATTGTCCTAGAAGAGTTCCTTGTTCCATGCACGGTCTGTTTGTATCATGAAAAACCTCAGGGAACCATTCTGAGTTGTGATGAAAGCCGGTATTGAAAAACCGGTATTTATACCGGTATTGGACAAGAGACACGATACCGATATCGTGATTATCGATACCGGGTTTTCGGTATTGAAGAACTGCCTCTTGTCTTTATTGTGGGAGCAATCAGCAAACGTCAAGTTAACAAAGATTTGTTTCTTGTAGGATTTTGTGGCCAATGTGAGTAGAAATAATGATTTATCTTCATGCATAACTTACACATGCAGTATATCTTTGAGAGGCGTCATTAGTGTATGTCACAATTTATCATTTGTTATAATATTATGTTATTGATGTTATATGATGTGTCCGTTTTTCTGTAAAGGGAAACTATCATCCAGAAGTTTTAAAAGTTCAAGAAGAGGAACTATTTTCTGTTCCATCTAAACCAGTGCTCAAAAGAACTGCAGAAAGGATTTTTAAAAGGCTTTTTCCCAAGAATGATGAAAATTTAGTTGGTTTCGAGGAAGAAAGCGAAGACCAAGACTTACAAGCATCTAACTACTCAGAGAATGTTACTGAAGACAAGAATAAAGTAGATGATCCATTGATGTGCGAATACATGAAAGAAATAGAGAAATTAGAAAAAGTACCATTGAGAAGCAATGCAACTAACTTTGATCCTACTAAGGAATTTAAGAGTTTCGAAGTTTCTTCACAAAGAAGTGAAAATTTAGAGGAGCTGTACGAGGCATTGCTTTCCATTAAACCCACTAATGTAGAATCAGAAAGAGCTTTTTCTGCTGCTGGCTTATTTCTGACCAAGCTAAGATCAAATCTCTCTGAACAATCATTAGATAGTTTTTGTTTCCTCAAAACTTACTTCCAAAACCAAAATAAGAAATAAATATGCAAAATTATTAATAAACTTTTTTTTTTAAATTGTTATTTTTCCCTTTGACCTTTGGTTATCAGATATACTTAATCATTATAAACAGTCCTTCCTTTTTCCTGCCTTTCCCTAGGAGCTACTGTTCAAACTTTTTTCAATCAATGTATTTTCCCTTTGGTGTCGGTGACAGAATTTAAAAAGTAACTTCAGTTTTTATTGTCGTTAATGTGGTGAGTACTACAGGTCCTGCAGGCTCGTGGGAGGGTTGGCACTTGGCAGGGTGACACCAAAAAAATCATTATAAGTTATTCTCTGCATAAAACCGGTATCAACAGCGGTATCAGTAAAATAATTGTTCAAATACCGGTATTAAAAATTGTCGGTATTATTTCAGCCCTAATTCCGAGTTCATTCCCATATATATATATATATATAATATTTAGGAGAAATCCAATGACAAGGAGAAATGTAAATGCCATGAAAAGTCTTCTTTAATGCGCAACGTTTCGAGCAATACGCTCATCTTCAGGCTGTTTAATAACAATGTGAAATTAAAATCAATATTGAATGAAAAACAAAACAGAAAATTTCTATAACCTATTCATAAAGACAAATTTTAAAAGACTGAGAAAAGAGGGTTAAATTCTAAGTTATACAGATTTACATATAAAAATTAAGAAGCTATTTTTAAATACATATAGTAAATGTGAAATTAATACACTGGAAAAATTAACAACAGTACACTGGAATAATGAAACTAACTAACCTTACACTGCAGTTTCCGAGGCTAACTGATTTGAGCAGAGGCAAGACGGGAAAAACAAGAGATGGCGAGGGCGATTGGGGAAGGGGGGATTATAAGGAATTGGGGAAGGAGGGATCATAGCAAATTGAGGGGGACGGCAGATGAGTCAACATTTAGACTAGGGGACAATGTTTTAATGAAAAGCGATTCCAAAATTCTTAGTGAGTTGGGACAAGTATTACAACCAAGAATTTTAAAATTGTCTAAAGTGACATCAGTTTTACATTTTATGCTGTGTTCGCGAATACTCGAAACTTCTTTAGTTTTTAAAATTTTACCTGTTCGGCCACTTATTCCCATATGCGAATAAAATCTAGCCCTGAGAGAGCGAACAGTGCTGCCAATGTAATTCCCAAGGAGACACCTAGGGCAGGTAAATAAATATACAACACCGCTACGCAACGAGTCAGGGGTTCGATCCTTCGCTGAGAAAAAGCTACCTAAAGACGTTTTATTAATAAATATGATGCGGAAATCAGTATGATAAAAAAATTTCCTTAACAATTTTGTAAATTTAAGCTTAAATTCCTTATTCAAAGGACCCATTTCAGGTACCAAGAAATATTTTATATCCTTCGGCACTGTAATACATGGAAGTTGAGGGCTATAAACATTATTTAAGAAGGATCTAATTAGTTTGTCTACATATTGAACAGGAAAACTATTATTAGTAAAGTATGATCTTAGATTATTAAATTCATCATTAAGTAAGGTAAAACTAGAGGTCAAATTATATCCTCTGAACAGGAGAGTTTTAATACAAGACATCTTATAGTTGAAATCAGTAAAACTAAAAAATTCATGCCCAAACCAGTGAAAGTGGGTTTCCTGTAAACTGATGTAGTAATAGAATCACCGTTTTTCGAAATTAAAAGATCTAAGAAGTGGAGGGAGCCATTTTGCTCAGTTTCCATTGTATACGTTATATTGGGGTGCAAAGAATTTAGGAAGTTAAAGATGTCTTGTATTAAAACTCTCCTGTTCAGAGGATATAATTTGACCTCTAGTTTTACCTTACTTAATGATGAATTTAATAATCTAAGATCATACTTTACTAATAATAGTTTTCCTGTTCAATATGTAGACAAACTAATTAGATCCTTCTTAAATAATGTTTATAGCCCTCAACTTCCATGTATTACAGTGCCGAAGGATATAAAATATTTCTTGGTACCTGAAATGGGTCCTTTGAATAAGGAATTTAAGCTTAAATTTACAAAATTGTTAAGGAAATTTTTTTATCATACTGATTTCCGCATCATATTTATTAATAAAACGTCTTTAGGTAGCTTTTTCTCAGCGAAGGATCGAACCCCTGACTCGTTGCGTAGCGGTGTTGTATATTTATTTACCTGCCCTAGGTGTCTCCTTGGGAATTACATTGGCAGCACTGTTCGCTCTCTCAGGGCTAGATTTTATTCGCATATGGGAATAAGTGGCCGAACAGGTAAAATTTTAAAAACTAAAGAAGTTTCGAGTATTCGCGAACACAGCATAAAATGTAAAACTGATGTCACTTTAGACAATTTTAAAATTCTTGGTTGTAATACTTGTCCCAACTCACTAAGAATTTTGGAATCGCTTTTCATTAAAACATTGTCCCCTAGTCTAAATGTTGACTCAACTGCCGTCCCCCTCAATTTGCTATGATCCCTCCTCCTTCCCCAATTCCTTATAATCCCCCCTTCCCCAATCGCCCTCGCCATCTCTTGTTTTTCCCGTCTTGCCTCTGCTCAAATCAGTTAGCCTCGGAAACTGCAGTGTAAGGTTAGTTAGTTTCATTATTCCAGTGTACTATTGTTAATTTTTCCAGTGTATTAATTTCACATTTACTATATGTATTTAAAAATAGCTTCTTAATTTTTATATGTAAATCTGTATAACTTAGAATTTAACCCTCTTTTCTCAGTCTTTTAAAATTTGTCTTTATGAATAGGTTATAGAAATTTTCTGTTTTGTTTTTCATTCAATATTGATTTTAATTTCACATTGTTATTAAACAGCCTGAAGATGAGCGTATTGCTCGAAACGTTGCGCATTAAAGAAGACTTTTCATGGCATTTACATTTCTCCTTGTCATTGGATTTCTCCTAAATATTAAATTGAAGCTCTGTAGAAGCAACCCGCATGATTATATATATATATATATATATATATATATATATATATATATATATATTATATATATAATTATATATATATATGAAAATTATTTCACGAAAGTAACACGTGAAAAATATTTATGATGAATAAAACCACGAAGGAAAGGAAACACAAAACGGTGCTCAAGCGCTTTCGTCTAATGACATCCTCAGGAACACTCATTGAGTGTTCCTGAGGATGTCATTAGACGAAAGCGCTTGAGCACCGTTTTGTGTTTCCTTTCCTTCGTGGTTTTATTCATCATATATATATATATATATATATACAACGGTGGGGCAAACGTCTGGCCCCATAGGAAGTTTATAATGGAAAAGAAAATTTCGGCCTACCTTAATGTTTTAATTCAGAAATTACAATAGGTGTTCAAATTGACGTCCACCTTCTTCTAAACACTTTGTAACCAGGTTGACGCAAGACGTTTGCACATTCCTGAGGATGGTAATATTCGTTCTTATGGCTTCAAATTCTGCTGTTATGGTATCCTTTAGCGCCTGTATTGTTCTTGGCCTGTTAACGTACACAACTGATTTAAGGTGTCCCCATAAGAAGTAATTCAAAGGAGTCAGGTCCGGAGATCTGGGCGGCCATTCAATTGGCCCACGTCGACCAATCCATTTCCCCTGAAATGTTTCTTGCAAAAATTCGCGAACGGCCCTTGCGAAATGCGGCGGAGCCCCATCGTGCTGAAACCACATAGCTCTCCGATGCCGTAATGGTAGTTCATACAATCGAGGCGTAAGGAAATTTGCTAACAAATGAAGGTATGATTCACCAGTTACAGTGTCGGAGAAAAAGTATGGGCCAATTATCGTATCTCCCCACATAGCAGCCCATACCATAACTCTTGGGTTGTACTGCGAGCGTCCGTCCTCAATCCAATGTGGATTTTCTTTAGCCCAATATCGTGCATTATGTCTGTTGACTGAACCGTTTAGGTAAAAAATTGCTTCGTCACTGAACATGATACGCTTTTCCAACTGCCTATGTTGCATAAACCACTGACAATACTCCCTACGACGATCTACAAAAATTTTAGTCTATGTGAACATAAACCTCCTATGGGGCCAGACTTTTGCCCCACCCTGTATATATATATATATATATATATTGTTGTAACCGATAAATTAGTGTATTAATTGCGTATGAAAAGAATGCCTAAAAATCGTAATAACTTTAATATGAATAAAATATGGACTAATGATAGGAATAAAATGATTTTAAAATCTTTTAATTTTGGTGTGAAAATTAAATCGTTTTAAACTGCACAATCGAAATTGAGGTCCGATAATAATGAGCGTAACTTTTCAGAGTGGTCAAAAAAGCGTTGGGTCTAACGCTGGGAAAGTAAATGAGCGTGTCGTGTCAAAGGGAAAACTGAGTTTGAAGTTTCGATCTTAAAGTCCTCCATAAGATTTTGTTTCTTTGCTAGAATCACGGTAAGGTAGCCATTTTGTAGAAATAAAGTTGGTTTTATTAATTTTTTTTTACTGTATCTTTTTAATTTGTTTTATAGACCTTTCGGATTTGAGTGTTGTTCGTTAATTTTAGTTTGGTTGTAATTTGACCTTGCATTTGTTAATAATTGACATTGAATTGTTACCATAGTTTTTAAGGTAAAGATTCGTTAGAATACATCCACCCAAATTAGTGACGAAAATTGGTTTTTCTGGTGTATTTCATGCTGTTTCATTTGAATCTGACCTTAATTTTTGGCGCAAATGCACCGTTATGGAGATCCCCCCCCCCTCCACCAGGGCTTTGAAGAAAAGGGAAATTGTGGGCTAAAAAGGCCAGAATCAATTGAAACAGCATGAAATACACCAGAAAAACCTATTCTCGTCAGTAATATTCACGGCAAAAGTAACCTAACCTAACCTGGTACTACTTACCTTTCTGGGTCCCGACAATGACCCAACCTTACCTTTCCGGGTATAATCGCTTATGGCGTTGGATACCACAAAGGTTAATTGAATGCCCGGTTAGGTCAACTGCATGCCCTTGACAATTGGTTAGGTTAAGTCGTGATATTTTCGTTAAAACTAACGAAAATAACACAACTTAACCTAACCAATTGTCAAGGGCATACAGTTGACCCAACCGGGTATTCAATTAACCTAACTGGGCATGGGTACCCCATAAGGTATGCGGGACCCACGGAAAGGTAAGTAGTACCACTAACCTAACCTAGGCCTAGATGACGTTCCACTCGGACTGGGAGTTTCCACCACAGACAGCCATTCTAAAGCGACTGTTGAATTCAAATTTCAGCTGCCGGACCTGCGAGGGGAATATCACGTGACAATGGGGCAGCCGCTGATTGGCTAATGATAATAATATGACTACATACGTAACGGGACAAGATGGTTTGACTAGTGAATAATGGCGCCAAAATTTAATAATTTCGAAAATAAATATCTTGATAAATAGGAATTTCCGCCAAAATTAGTATAGAATAAAGTATTCTTGTTTTTTTTCGCTCTATCTCGCTGTATAAATATCAATATCGAGTTTGGTGGATGTGTTCTACCGAATCTTAACCGTTTTAAAGAATAGTTGCGGAAATAAATTCGCCGAAGTGTTACTACTTAGTAATTTTTTAGTATTTTTGGAGTGAAAATAATAAAATTACGAAAAAACAAGCGAAAATTACTAATCAGTATGGAAAGTAAACAGGCACTGAAATGGGAAACTAGGACCTAGTAGGATTCGAACCTGCGGTGCGTGGTTTCAGAGACAGCGCTCCTACAGATCCCGCTACCCAGAACCCCCTGAAAGATTTGTTCAAACGATGCCAATATTTACGGTTTAACCATACTCTCGAGACCTTTCCATTTAAAATTGCATCTTATTTAAGTACGACTATTATACTTAAAGAGCATTTATTAATAATTTTAGAGACTTAAAAAAATTAATTTTTCGGCGAATTTTCTTCCGCAGCTGTGTACATTCAGTAATTTTTCTATAATTTAAAGAATGAATACTTGCATTTTGTAGTTTTTTTCACGAGTTTTGTGCTCAGCTACTGAATGTTGCATTTTTTAAATCTCTCACTTCTGATGGGAAATTTTGCTATTTTTTTATGTAGGAAGGAGGGGTCAAGGGCGAGCACCCACAAAAATGGCCCCCCCGTATATAAGAAGGAGAGAGCCGAAATCAAGGTCTCCGAGGCTCACGATGTCCTTTTTTTTTTATATATAAATTTTGAAAAGAGAGTGTAGTGTGTAAAATGCGTGTATGTGTAGTGAAGAATAGAGGGAGAAGTGTATGTCTGAGAGCATGCTGGACTGCTCACAGGGTAAATGAGACACGGAAAAAGATCAGCTAAGGAGGACAGTGACGGGAGAAACGGGAGTTCCAGTACTCTCCGTCTCCTGCCTAACGTCGCTCCCCCCCCCCACGGCGTACCTCTCTGATCGATTAGTGTCTACAATCTCCTCCTTTGGTTATGTGTCGAATAAATTTGTGTCTGAACCACTGTTGCCTTCGGTTATTGATAAACAAAAGAAGTTACCTCCATAATAAATTTGAGTTTATTATAAAATTGATAATGTATTAATTATCTTGCGCTCGCAAATTATTTTAATTCATAATACATACTTAGGTTGATGGTTACGCCAGAGAAAGAGAGAGGCCACACCCAAATATGATCTAGTGGAGAGTAGATTTTAGTGGTGACATAAAATCTTGTAGGTTTTGCAAAGACTGAGTTAAAACCATTTGATGTCATAATATTTCGAAAACATTTGCTCCGTTATTTGGATAATCAAATGAAATAATTCTCCAGAAATAATGCCTTTCTTGTTGGTGTGGATGGAAAACAAAATTTCAGCATTTTTTTTTGGGGCCAATAAATGTCTAATACTGATCATGGGGTTCTAATACAAAGATTTCGAAGCTAATTTGGAGTTCTGTGAATTTGTCACTACACTTGCTATTGTATGTCAAACCAAGAAAAATACTGTTCTACCACTGTTCTACCACTTTGTTACTTCTACAAGGATAGTAGCTTGTGTTCAGTGTCGTAGCTTAGCTTAGGTGGGGGTGGGGGGGGGGGGTACTGAGCGGGCGACTGTCACCCGTGATCGGAAAAATATCTGTCCCAGTCAGAAATCTAGAACTGGTTGTAAAAATTTTGGCAATAATTTGGCCTGTGGCCAGTTTTAAATTCAGCTTCTCATAATAATACGTTATACTATAGCATGGCTAAGCCTGTGACGTGATGGCTTGAAAAACATATTAGTCACGGAAAAGGTGCCAAATTTGTCCAGTCGGGAATTTATAACACATTTGCCCCCCACTGAAAAAAAGACCACGCTACGCCACTGGTTGTGACTGAGGAATTAAAAAAAAAAAAAAAAATAGCAATTTCGTTTCTCTGTCAACTCGTTAAAATGATTTGGAAGACTATAATATAGCAAATATAACAAAGCTTAGTCATGGAAACAGGTTATAGTTGGTTAAATTTTGAAAAGGATTATTTTCCCTCACCGCATTCGTTGTCTCAAGTATTGATAAAAAACAAATAAAAGGGATGTGATATTAATATTAGAGTAACTTAATAACAAATCCAGACTATTATTTAAAAGAATCATTCATTACAAGTTAGTTTATTGCATATATATATATATATATATATTAAACACAGACCGTGCATGGAACAAGGAACTCTTCTGGGAAAATTAAATCCGCTATAGTCCGAATAAGTAATGGTAAGTGACAAATACCATAGTTTTTCTTTTTCATGATGCTAGCCCGACGTGGGCAACGGGTCTCTCGCAAAGAGGTCCCATAAATATAGCTTCCTCACCAGCTATCTGCAAAGCAGACAGGATCCAGCTTTGGGACATGGATCTAGTGTTTAAAGCAAGCCTAGTCCACTACATTTAGAGCCTCTATATAAGTAAAAGACTCATTGCATTCACGTCGGATTGAATAAATCAAAGAAAAGGGGTAACTATTGTATTTTTAGCCAAAAAAAACCAAAACTTAAACCTCAACCGGGACATTGAGCGTCCACTTTTCAAGGCACGTAACACGTCCGTTTAATATACACAAACTCAGAATGGTCCCCTGAGAAACTTATATGTTAAACACAGACCGTGCATGGAACAAGGAACTCTTCTGGGAAAATTAAATCCACTATAGTCCGAATAAGTAATGGTAAATGACAAATACCATAGTTTTTCTTTTTCATGATGCTAGCCCGACGTGGGCAACGGGTCTCTCGCAAAGAGGTCCCATAAATATAGCTTCCCTCACCAGCTATCTGCAAAGCAGACAGGATCCAGCTTTGGGACATGGATCTAGGGTTTAAAGCAAGCCTAGTCCCACTACATTTAGAGCCTCTATATAAGTAAAAGACTCGTTGCATTCACGTCGGATTGAATAAATCAAAGAAAAAGGGGTAACTATTGTATTTTTGCGAGAGACCCGTTGCCCACGTCGGGCTAGCATCATGAAAAAGAAAAACTATGGTATTTGTCATTTACCATTACTTATTCGGACTATAGTGGATTTAATTTTCCCAGAAGAGTTCCTTGTTCCATGCACGGTCTGTGTTTAACATATAAGTTTCTCAGGGACCATTCTGAGTTTGTATATAATATATATATATATGAAAATGAAAAGGTTTATTGGTTTATTGCCAGACTATAGTCCATATGACAAATATTATTAATACAATGACAGTTCATACACTAAGGATAGAAATATATACAATTGATTAGAAATAATACTGCACTGTCGAAGTTAAATAGAGCTACAGACATGTTTTCGTACCAAGAAGTCCATAGCTTAGGCCTTAGAGGATAAATGGCAGGACTCATGGATAGCTTGGATGATCGGGTTGGTTGATTTTTTAATTCTTTGCATTAGACTGTGTTCAGCACGTCTTGTTACCTCCGGGAAGCTCGGGACATTGCGGGTAGCAAACATTTGCGAGGCTGAGCATCTCGGGGGTAATTTATGTAAGAGTCTAAAGGACCTGTTGTACAGCAAATTTAGGGTTCTGCCAAACCTTTTTTATAATTCACCCAGAGTTGCTGTCCGTATATATTACTGCAGAAAGTACGAAAGAGTGTGTCCTTAGCTTCACTTGTACAGAATCGAAAGTTCCTTATGGTCATATTCGTTTTAGCACACGGGCTTCGAGATTGTTTTCTTATATCCGAGTCATCACTCAATGAGATGGTAATAGTTTGACCCAAATACTTAAACTCTTGTACTTCCTCAATTACTTCACCATTCATTTTAAACCTTATATCAGCTGGCTGATTACAGCTTTTAGGATGAAATTGCATAACCTTAGTTTTTGTAACGTTAAAAAGAATATCATGTTTCTGCGAATACACTTCGCAGACGTTTAGTAGCCGATCCAGACCTTTAACAGAGGGACTTATTAACACCATATCATCGGCAAAAACTAAGTTATTTATCCTTGTGTTATCTATACAACATCCCACTGTTGCCTCATTAAGTGAAGCAATTAATCCGTCAATATACACATTAAACAGCATAGGGGAGAGCAAGGAGCCTTGTCTCATCCCGCAAGAGGAGCCAAAACACTCGGATAGTACATTGCCCCACCTAACAGTGAAAGATTGGTGGGAATACCAAAATTTCAATAAATTTAATATGTACATGAGAACCTTCCTGTCTTCTAGTTTTGCAAATAAAATATTGTGGTTCACCCTATCATATGCCTTACTTATATCAATGAAACAGCTATAAATAGTTGAATTACTGTCAATGTATTTAGATATTGTTTCTTTAAGTACATAGATACACAGGTCAGTTAAGTGGGACCTTTTAAAGCCAAACTGATTAGGAGATGTCCATAGGAAATTATTTAATCGGAGTAACAAGAGTTTTTCTAGTAGTTTCGAGAAGCAGGAAGTGACAGCAATAGGCCTGTAATTATTGCTGGACAGAATGTCTCCGTACTTATTTTTGACCAGGGGCAAGATATATACCCTCATGAACTCTGCAGGGATATAGCTATGAGCAAGCATGGCTGATAGGAGCAATGATATATGTAGACATACTACGTCATTTGCATATTTTAAGTGCTCATTCGATAAGTCATCTACCCCTGACGCAGAACCAGTCTTTAACTCTTTAATTAACCTCTTTACTTCAGAAAATGATATCAAAGTATTTTCCCTTGTCCCTCCCACAATTGTTTCGCTGCAATCCATCTTAAGATTATCCCTACTCACACTGTTAAGAATGTTAGAGTATTAGTTTTTCCACAGCTTTGCAATTTCATCCTCCCCCGACACCCCATCGATTGTCGGAGGGAGGACATTTTTGATACCCATTTGATTCTTAACAAATTTCCAAAATTTGTTATTATCGTTATTTATGCGAGCTTCACAGGCTTTTGATGCTCGAATAGACTCTTCTTCCTGTTTACATCGCCTTATGGCCGCCTTATACTGACCCCCGACTTCTACACATATTCATGTATACTGGTCCTAATCTGGGTCTACCATGAAAGCACCACAAATCGTAGGCGTCTTTCGATTCCCTCTTCAGGGGGGCAATAAAATCATTCCATCCAGGAATCTCTTAGTATGAAAGTTTAAGATTTAATCAGGAAGCTTCCTGCTTCTCTTAACAGGGATATTATCTTACTATAATACCTATCTATGAGTTTACAGTGAGAATCATTTGAGCAAGGATTATTACAGGCAAGGTGCAAAATTTATAAATTATTAAAGAGGTAACTTGTTCTGTCTTTGTATTCTATTCTCTGCTGCATATTAACATTGGATCAATCGACGCGATTATTCTTACCTATTGAGTTCTTGTTAAGTCGTGTTGCGCATAAATTGGTAACGTTAATTAATATTTCTAATGGTCTATGATCAGAAAGAAGGAAATCATGCAGAATATGAACTCTAACAATTCGATCCTTTAGAGTTTAGATTATTACTAGTGAGACAATGATCAATCCACCTGGTGGTACCACTCATATCACTAACGTATGTAAAATTACCACTGGCTACCCCTAATACATCTGCATCACTTATACTTAAATTGGTCGACTCGTACATGTTACCCAATTCTACAAAGAATTCCGAGTTCACATGTGCGTTAAAGTCCTCCATTATTATACGCAAATCAATGTATTCATCTAGATTACTGCCGTTGTTGTATGGTAAATAGCAGTTTACGATTAATATGCAATTATATATATATATATATATATATATATATATATATATATATATATATATATATATATATATATATATATATACAGGGCTATTCAAAATGATT
The DNA here is from genome assembly GCA_023014485.1 of Bathynomus jamesi. Classification (NCBI taxonomy): domain Eukaryota; kingdom Metazoa; phylum Arthropoda; class Malacostraca; order Isopoda; family Cirolanidae; genus Bathynomus; species Bathynomus jamesi. Next base: position 22,040 of record JAJOZX010007110.1, on the reverse strand, counting down.
CATCCGATTTCAACTGAGAATACTTCCGTACCTATCAACCGTGCATCAACTGAGCATACACCACATGAAAGAGGAAATCTCCAAGTTTTACAAGATCACCGCGAGAGGGGTCCAAAGTCACGCCGTGGCCTAGCCTAGCAACAAACAGTCAGTGTGAAAATGGCGTCCGCACAGCAGAAGGCGTTTTGTGTGTTGCAGTTTTCGAGCTGTAAATCGGTCGCCGGATCTTACACCGTGCGACTTCTTCCTTTGGGGGTACGTTAAGGATACTGTGTACGTGCCACCGTTGCCCACATCTTTGGATGAGCTCCGAACTCGCATTGTTACTGCCGTAGAGTCAGTGACAACGGACATGCTGGAGCGAGTATGGGAGGAATTCGACTCTCGTGTCGACGTTGCTCGTGTAACTAGGGGAAGTCACATAGAGCATTTATGAGGTGAGAGACAAAATTTGGACAGTTTTTCTTTTGGTTGATGTATCACAAATCACTCTGTATTTGTAACATTAAAAAATATTCTCATTTGAAATCAGGTGAATCATTTTGAATATATATTTTGAATGTGTATATATATATATATATATATGCATATAACTGCAATGACCGCGCAGTATATAAATGAATAGAAACGACATAAGTGTTAAGGAACGTTTCTGCACACGAGGAGGAGAGATAACGAATAATGAAAAATGAGGCGAACCGCCCAGGAATCGAACCCAGGGCCTTCCAATTGCCGGTCGGACGCTCTACCATTATGCATAATGGTAGAGCGTCCGACCGGCAATTGGAAGGCCCTGGGTTCGATTCCTGGGCGGTTCGCCTCATTTTTCATTATTCGTTATCTCTCCTCCTCGTGTGCAGAAACGTTCCTTAACACTTATGTCGTTTCTATTCATATATATATATATATATATATATATATATATATATATATATATATATATATATATATATATATATATATATATATATATATACACACACACGCTTAAGTTACTCATATTCAGCGATAATTATTTCAAAATGCAGCAAATTTAGATTTAGGATGGAAACCTCATCATTACTAAATGTTTTGTAGTTTACGATTTTCGTTTGGGATTCGCGCCAGTTTATCTTCAAATGTCAGGAATGCATTTGGTAATATTCACCCAGTTTCACTATGACTCGTATACTTTTGGTGTTTTTGACCAAATGTTCGGAATCGACCCGCAATAGCGTGTAGCGTCATGAGCGATCTGGAGGCAAATTTCAGGTTTTGTACAATCAACCTTGCTGATTTCAGAAAAGAAATAAAAAAATTCTGCAACAAGCAGAACACCTTTTTCGCATGTAAAAAATACAAAATTCTTGTTAATTACAGTTGGCAACACTGACTGACATGGTACTTCGGGCAGCTTTCTAATTATTCTCAGTGAGTCATCCTCTGGAATTTCTTAGTTTTACGCTAGCTCGCTTGAGAGAAACAAGTGTTTTTTCTGTGGATGGGGTGTTCAAAAACCCCAAGGTACTAACGAAAGGTGCGTTTTGTGATATATACATTATACACATTTCTTTGTTTTGTTGTGTTTTACATTGTTTATAAGTTTGTTATATGTCTTAGGGTATATATATACCTATGGATATTTATATACATAATACATATGTGTGTGCAGTATATTTTTATATATATATTGGTAAACTTATTGTTTACCAATAAACCAAGCCTTATATATAATATATATATATACACTCATAATCATATATATTTTTTATTTATACGTTTGTGTTTTTGTTTCAGTATTCCTGTATGATACTTGTTGAGTTTTGCTGGTACAATGAGCACGCAAAGAACACGGGGATCTGCCAGCCACATTGTCTTCCTCTGTCTGAACTTCCAACCCGTATACAAGTTGCAAGGCATTTCCTCTTCTTGAAGGAGAACAAGTACATCAGCAACAGGGAGATTCTTCCGGAGGTATGCCAAACACTCATTGACCTTTGGAATCGTGCTAACATTCCATCACAGCCAATCAAGAATGTGAAGACCAAGCTGCTCCGATTGATGGAAAAAGACTCACAAGCATTGAAGAAGCAAGGCAAGCAGGCCACAAAAACCAAGAAGTTCGAGGAAAGCCTGAATCAATTGTTTGACATAGCTGTCTGACAATGCGATGATCTGTCTGCATGCCACTGTGAAAAAGAAATGAAAGTTCCACGACGAGAGCATGCCTTTCTGATCGACCAGAGAACCACGCGGATCATGCAGATCAGTCGGGTGGATACGAATGTGACTCAGATGATGGAGAGAAGGAAGTCAAGAGAGGATCGGATGCAAGAAAGACAAGAAGAAGAAAATAGAAGAAAAACGGAACGGCAAGAGGTAGCATCCTCTGCAGATGTGGTCGAATCAGCTCAAGCAGAAGCAGACTCCAGTGGTGAAAGTGTTGGTGATGAGTGGATGGGTGATAGTGCCCAGGAGAACAGGAACATCACACCGATTCCCACTGTTGTTTTGGAAGCTGACCGGTATGGTGTATCGAACAGGGGTGCTGCAGCTATCAGCACTGCAACATTGGTTGACTATGGCATCATTAGTTGTGATGATCAGATAAACGTAATTGACCACCACAAAGTATGGAGAGCACGGCAGAAGGTACGGAGGGATCTGAAGGAAGCAGTAACTTACCACGATGTGGAAGTCACTGCTTTATTTTTTGATGGGCGGAAAGACATGACACTTGTCAAAGAGAAAAAGGGTACAGCACAAAGAAAGTTGAGGATCACTATGTGCTGGTCGGAGAGCCTGGAACCTTCTATCTAAGCCATCTGACACTGGAACGAGGAACTGGCACTGTCAATGCGGATGGACTTCAAAATGCGATTGAAGAAATGGGTATTGCAGACAAGATAATTGCAGTGGGAGCCGACAGCACAGCCACAAACACAGGGCACAGAAGTGGAGCAATACACCTGCTAGAGTGCCGCCTGGGTCGCCCTTTGCACTGGTTCATCTGTAGTCTGCATTTAAATGAACTCCCACTGCGCCACTTGTGGAAGGAACTCATCGGCCCAACAGAATCTGCAACTCAATGGAAAGGACCAATTGGCAAAGCTTTGGCCACATGTGAAAGTTTGCCACTTTCCTCTAGAGGAATTCAACGTATTGCTGATGGCCACACTCTCCCGGATGTTGACCTTAATGAATTGAGTCGTGACCAAGCCTACCTCTACACCTACAGAATGATGAAAGCGATAAGGACTGGTGTCATTAATGAAGATCTTCTACGAGAGAAGCCTGGACCAATCTCCCATGCAAGATGGGTTACAACTGCCAGCAGAATTTGTCGGCTATATGTAGCGATGGCGCAGCCAAGTGATGAACTGTATTCACTCACACAGTTTGTCGTGTGCCACTATGGACCCATGTGGTTTAGCATCAAGTGCCATCCAAGGTGCACAGATGGCCCAAAACATTTCCTGGAGCAAATCAAGCTGCTACGATTACTGCCACCAGCTAGCAAGACTGTCACATGGCCTGTGATCCAAAGAAATGCATATTGGGCTCACCCTGAAAATGTTCTACCGACAATGCTTGCAGATGCAGATCAAGCAAACCGGAAATTGGCCATCGATGTAATCAAGACCATTCGACGAACTCCCAAACCTGCTCAGCAGCAAGTCAGAGAATTTCAGCCACCAAAAATCAAACAAAGTGCTCAGAATTTGAAAGATTTACTTCCACCAGTGGAGGAGTGCACAATGGAACCACCACTTACGAAGCAGTTCTCTGTCGAACAACTCGATAAGATCACTGAAGAGCCCCTTGTTGTTCGGATACCATGTCACTCCCAAGGTGTAGAATGCTGTGTTAGGATGGTAACTGAAGCGTCTGGGGCAGTGTATGGAAAGGATTCAAGAGATGGTTACATTAGAGCAGTACTTAAATCCCGTGACTTTATGCCGTCATTCAAAACTAAACAAGATTTTAATGTATCATTTACTAAATAAAACTATCTAGTCTACCTACCTACCTACCTACAGTGTATATGTTTATTCCAAAAATAAATTTTTCTATTTTTCCTGAAAAGCAGTACATTGTAAGGGGTCAAATGATAGCTCAAACCCTAGGAAAGCAAGTGTCCAAAAGTTATGGGTAACTAGCAATTTTCACGATTTTCACATGCGAAAAAGGAGGTGTTGCACTTGGCACAAAAATTTTTTGTTTTCATTTTTGAATTTAGGGAGGTCAATTGTACAAAACCTGAAATGTGCCTCTTGATCCGTTACACTTTGCCCAATGACGCTACACGCTAACCCGCAACCAGCCCTTCAGTATTTATGATTTCACTATTTTATGTGACTTGGGTCTTTCAGTGTGTAAATGTTTCTGCTTCATATAATTTAACAATTTAATGGAGTTTTTATACAGTGATTTCATTTTTGGACCTCGGAAAAATGAAGCTGTACTTCTGAAATATAAGGACATTAAAGTTATATAAAAAAAATGTGTATGCCACGACACTGGTTTTTGGAATTCTACAAATATAATTCCTGAGATGTAATCATCATATAAAGTGTATGTGTAAACCTTTGTAATGCTATATAACTCATCAAAGCTGAGTAAACTGAATATTAGTTTCCATGTTCTAAACACAAAGGATTCCAGTAAAATTAAAAAATAGTCTTTCTTGAAGAAATTATTAGAATTACACGAATAAAGGACAGTAATCATAATGAGAACATTAACATTTTAGGTGATGAAATGACAGAACACTTACGAGTAATACTAAATCCGCAACATTACAACGTACTTCGAAATGTTTCTATTCATAATACTATGGTAGTTCAGTTAAACGTATTTGGAATTACGAAACATTTGTATGCCGCCTTCTGATATGAGTTTTCATGTTAGACATGACGGATGATTTATGAGGGCAAAAAGGACACGCGTACGGTTTTTCTCCGGTGTGAGTGCGAAAGTGATACGAAAGATCCTGTTTGCGAAAACTTTTGTAGGAACAAGTAGGACAGCTGTATTGCTTTAAATTCGCGTGAACTTGTTTATGAAGTTTTAAACTTATGAGTGACTTGTGTTGCATTTTGCACACGCTGCAAGTCAGCCTTTTATTAGGGGGAGGTGTCTTTTCTCTCTGCTGCAGACCAACAGCATAACTGAAACGAGGAATATTAGCCAACCCGAAGGACGATGCCGGGGAGTAGGGTATAGAGGAAGATTCTACGGCGAAAGAGACGAGTTCAGAAGCAACATCTTCCGTTGATAATTCTTCAGAGGAACTTTTTGATCTTTGTTTCGAAGATTTTGATTTTACATTCGAAGAAAACTGAAAATGTAAGAGAGAGAATAAACACTTATTATTTTTATTAAACAAAAACTAAATTTCAAAGATAAAAAGTTAAGGGATGCGCACTTAATAATAATAATAATAATAATAATAATAATAATAATAATACACTTATTTGAAAGAAATAAAATAAGATTGGTAGTTTTGCATTTTACTTTTGTTGTAAAAATATTCGTTAAATTTCCTCTAAAAAATCTACAAAGTAAACTTAAAAATATTGAAAGAAATATATGCCCTTAAATTTCAAAATGCTTTTGAGGACTTTGGTTTACTAAACCTTTTTCAGAGATTATTTCGATCCTGCGAGTTTTATTAAAACATAATTATGCATTACAGTAAACAATTTATTTCCTCTTCATATTCATTTATTAAGTAGTTTGGTGAATCCTCCTGAAATATCTTCGTATCCTTAGTTTTTCTTACGATAAGATCGGTGTCAAACTAAATTCGCTAAATTATTACGATTAGCATTCTTAAGACATACGTTGCATTTTGGTAAAATTGTATAAGGAAGTCGGCTTTAAAATGTAATATTTTGTTACGTGGTGAAAAACCTCGAAATACATTTTTTATTTTCATTTCTATCGATCATTCAAATAGACGGAAACGCTCCGTTATTGGCGAAAGTGAAGTAATTTTAATATAAATAGTGAAAAGAGTCGAACCATACGCGCTGTAGCGTTTCCGTCAAAATGTGTTCGTTTCCTCTCGTTTCATTTGTGTCAAACGTACCATTCAGTTGTTCAGCTAACCTAACCTATAAAACGAGTACATTTTGGCGCAAACGCGAGAGACCGGAGCCATAAAAAAAGGCGAGATATGTTAAAACAATTTGTATTCTATCTTAAAAAAAAAAAAAAATTATCATTTAAGATTTTGCAGTTTTCTCTTGAAAATGTACGTACGTGAAATATATTTCCTATATGCTTTCCAACACTAAAAATAGCATTCCACAACACGCGATATAGGCTATTTATTCCTCTTCATCATACGAAGCAAATTAACCAAATATACTCGTAAACGTTGGTCTTAAAATACAGGGTGTCCCAGAATTAACTATCTATTTCAATGAAATCGGACAAATTTTTTAAAAACACACTTTTATTTATGTTTATCATGTTTAATATGTGTTAAAAATGTATAAATATCTACATTTTTTCATAATTTTATTTTCATAATTTTTTCATTATCTGGTCCAATGAAAGACCGTCTGAAGTCATAGAATGGCAAAGAGACTCTCCAAAAGTTAACGTGTGGCTTGGAATGACCAAATCCAAAATTTATGGCCCATTCTTCTTTGCGGTAGCAACTGTAACAGGTACCGTCTACCTTGATATGCTTCAGCAGTTTCTCGAACCACAGCTTCTTGATGATGGCATTCTTGATAATGTTGTGTTTCAACAAGATGGAGCACCATGTCATTATGCTCTAATTGTTCGAGAATACCTCAACAGACGCCTTCCGAATCGGTGGATTGGACGTGGAGGACCTCGACCTTGGCCTCCGCGTTCTCCGGATTTGACACCCCTGGATTTCTTTGCATGGGGTTTCATAAAAACAAAGGTTTATCGCCAAAAGATCAATAGTTTAGCTGAACTTAAAGAACGCATCCAGTTGGCAGTGCGGGAGATAACACCTGAAATGCTTCAAAATGTGTTTCGCAGCGCTGAGGATAGATTTCAAATTTGCAGAGATACAGACGGTGCACATGTTGAAACTTCTCAATAAAGTTTTGACTTATGATTTATAAATCTATTTGTTTTTGTATCATAATTTAGTAATAAACACAAAATTATGTCAGTTTTTATTAAATTTGTCCGATTTCATTGAAATAGATAGTTAATTCTGGGACACCCTGTAGTTAAAATTTATGTATATGCATTTAAAACAATAAGTTCAAATCTTTCCTCAGTGTATCATTTTATATTGTATGTTAAGAAAATACTTGAAATTAAAAAAATTTCAGTCAGTTACGAAATGTAATACGGTGAACCCAGTAAAGCCAAAAACATAGACTAGATTCATATGTACAGGGTGTTCGAAAAGTCCGTTCACCCCAACAAAATGTACATAATGTTATAATGTTTCGGACCAACAAAGACCCTAGGATCCACTCATGGCTGGTGTACCTAACTGTGTTTATAATTGTGTATTGCGTGTCTCCTCCGTGGTGGCGGAGGGGATCTACAATTTTACGTGGGTTCCGAACCACAAAAGCCTTAATTTTACTACCTTAAACTATACCTAATCTATGCAAAAAACTTCACTTTTTTACGTGAAGGTCAAAATATGAGAATAAAAACCCACTCTAATAGACAGAGTTTATTTCCACGACAGTTTCGACGACGCCCACTGGCATCCTCCTCGGGTGGATACAGAAACACAAATGAAACAAAACAAGAGGGAAAAAACAGTTCAGGGATCGACCGTTAAGAAATTCGCACCTAGGTTGGATTCCATTCTCTCGAGACAGGAGGGGCATTTTCATTAAGTACATTCGCACAAATTTTAAAACTATCTTCCTGTTCTAAACATACAGATTCTATTATTTTTACATAATTATTACATTTATAATTAAATTTATTACATTTAATATTGCATAATTATTAATTACAGAAATTATAAACCGAAAAACGAATGAAAAAAGGCGATTAGGAAATAATCCAGAGACCATTGAGAAATTCGCACCTAGGTTAGATATCGTTCTCCCGAAACCAGAAGGGCATTTTATTACAGGGTCAGCTTATAACTACATTTCCACAAATTAAAAATATCTTCTTGTTCTATACATACAGATCCTAATGTTTTGACATAATTACTGCATATATTTATTTCCACATTAATTACTTCCATTATTACATTTACTAAAAGCGAGTAAGGAAACATTCCAATCCAGAGACATTTAAGAAATTCACACTTAGGTTCGAACACGTTCCCACGACTCCGTAAGGGATTTATTGACCAAGAATCTCATTAAAGGGTCTAACTTATAAGTACCTTCGCACAAATTAAAATTATCTACTTTTTCTATACACACAGATTCTATTATTTTTCTTTTGACATAATTATTACATTTATAAAGTACCTTACTTGATTCCCAATCTATAGCATGATTATTTTGGCTAGCGTGATAAAAAATGGCATTATTAGTATTACAACTTCTGAAGGCATATTTGTGTTCTTTGATACGGGTTTCAATATTTCTTCCAGTTTCTCCCACGTATACTAAATCACAACTTTTACAGGGAATGCTGTAGACACAGGCTTGTTCCTCTTTTGCAACGTTATTCCTAACCAATTTACTTTTCACGGTAGACGAATATTTGAACGCCAAAGCAAACTTAAATTCTTTCGTCAACGGTTTTACTCTTTCTAAGCCGGCAATGTAAGGCAAACTCACATATTGTTTTTGGTTAACTGAAGGTTCCCGAGGGGCATAAAAAGATTTTCTGGCTTTAAAATACGCCTTTCTGATAAACCACTCAGGATATTTTAAATCCTTAAAAATGTTCCAAATCTTTGAATTTTCCGGATCCAGCAAATGTGGGCTACAAATCCTGAGTGCTCTTAGAAACATGGAAGAAATAATTGAGCTTTTAACCCCTTCATCATGATATGAAAAATAATGAATGTACGAATTACAATGAGTAGGTTTTCTATAGACCGTGAAATTGGGCTTTCCGCTTTCGTTAATGACCAAAACATCTAGAAAAGGTAATTGTTTGTCGTTCTCCCATTCATATTTAAATTTAATAGAGGGAACAAGATTATTTAATGACTGAAAGAAAGTGTCAAAGTTGTTCCAGTGGTCAGGCCAAAATGAGAAAATATCATCTACATAACGAAACCAAATTAGATTCCTGGGACATATTGTTTGCAACAATTCCGACTCATAATACTCCATATATAATGTACTCAGTATTGGGGATAAAGGGGACCCCATTCCCATACCAAAACGTTGCAAATAAAATTCTTCACCGAAGGAGAAGGCATTATTGGTGACACAGAGTTTTATCAGTTCTAAAAATACAGATGTGGGCATGCCTAGTTCTACGTTACATGTTGGCAATTTTCTATCTAAAAAACTAAGTACATCATCAATGGGAACTTTCGTAAACAAGGACTCAACATCAAAACTTATCATTCTTCCCCGTTTTAAATCTAAGGACATAACTTTGTTAATAAAGTCACAGGAATTAGTGATGTGCGAGCCTGAAAATTTACCAACTAATGGGGATAATTTATCTGCAAGAAATTTAGATAACCTGTAACTAAAGGAACCCCTGTGTGAAATAATGGGACGGAGTGGTATATTAATCTTATGGGTTTTGGGTAGGCCGTAAATGTGGGGGAGTTTGGGGTTAATCTGTAGAAATCTTTTAGGATCAATCGCCGGGACATCTTTTAATAAGTTCCTGATGGTTTTGTTGAATTCGGCAAAGACGCTTTAGGGGGGACGATCTCACTTTGGTGTAGGTGAATTCATCACTAAGTAACGCTTCCATTTTTTGTTTATAATCACACTTGTCCAAAATAACCACAGTGTTACTTTTGTCCGCTTTAGTGACAAATATTGCTTCATTCTTCCTGAGCTTGTCTAAAGCTAACCGGAATCTTTTGGGAATAGAGTCCAATGAGTTGAAATGTTCCAGAAACTTGCTCAGAATCAAACCATTTAAACACGGAATATCCACCCTGGAATTAACTACGGAAGACACAAAATCTAAAACAATGTTTTTATCGGGTTTAAGCGCAAACGACAGCCCTAAATTAAGAACTTCCTTTTCGGATTTGGACAAGACATATGTCGATAAATTTAAAACGGAACCTTCCACCGCACACTTTGACCAAGCACTTTCATCACATAAATAGGATAGCTTTCTGTTAAGTCGTTGTTCAGTGCGTCTAGTACTTAATGAAACTTAATGTACTTAATGTACTTAATGAAAATGCCCCTCCTGTCTCGAGAGAATGGAATCCAACCTAGGTGCGAATTTCTTAACGGTCGATCCCTGAACTGTTTTTTCCCTCTTGTTTTGTTTCATTTGTGTTTCTGTATCCACCCGAGGAGGATGCCAGTGGGCGTCGAAACTGTCGTGGAAATAAACTCTGTCTATTAGAGTGGGTTTTTATTCTCATATACCTAATCTATCAACATATGCATCTAATCGATTTTTAAACATATTTATAGACGTGCTACTACTTACTTCTACCGGCAAACTATTCCAGCTATTTACTATTCTATGCGTAAAAACGTTTTTGGCAACTGCTGTCTCGAACCTTCTACTCGTCAACTTACATCCGTTATTTCGAGTCCTATTATATTGAGATATTTCGAAAAAGCTATCTCTATTTACGTTATCGAACCCATTCATAATTTTAAAAACCTGAATTGTAATACCAATTTTATTTTTGTGAGATTAATTGAATTTATACGTGATTCACTGACATTTTTCTTCTTTTCCAGGTATTAGAGTTGTGTGAACAATGACAGACCAGTCCACTTTACACTCTGGAGGAAAGGATAGTGATGAGCGCATGGGCTCATGAAAGGTCATATACTGGCTAAACGATGCATGATATCCAGAATGATTTCAACACAAGATTCAATAAGGCTGCACCACCAAACAAGACGGTATTACGCCGAGAGAAAAAGCTGTTTGAAACTGGCTCCATCAAGGACAGACCACGGTCGGAAGACCAACAACGCGAGCAGAACAATGTGAAGGTGTGATTGCATCGGTGGCTCGTTCACGAAAAAATCACTTCGGAAACCATCACAAGAACTTTCAGTCCCCATGTCCACAATGAGAGATCACATGACAAAAGATCTCGGCATGAAACCATACCGCCCGTCATTTGTTAATGAATTAAGCGATACAGACACGCAGAAACATGGAGTAACTGTATTTACTGTAATTAAAGTAATTGTCGCTAGTGACTCGTTTCTTAAATTACACCTACCACAAATAAATACAATTAATCACACAAAAATAAAATTGGTATTACAATATGTACATTTTGTAGGGGGTGACGGGACTTTTCGAACACCCTGCACAGTATGTCTGTGTTGAAACTACTGTAACGTACATATAAAGAATTTTGGTTTGAAGTTTATTACAGTATTTCATCTCATTTCACGGTATGAAGTTATTTGGCAAATATTTTGTGCAAGTTTTAAAATGCATACAAATAACAATTACACACACACACACACACACACACTGAATTTACGGTACAAAGATGGCGTATTTTACAGTTCAGTGTTATTTCCATATAACGAGTGCTATGCAAGTGCAACGTTATTTTAAAACAATTTTGGAGTACGGGAGGCTTCTAACAGATCTGCAGAAATTCGAAGTTATTTGAGATATGAAAGACAATCTGAAAAGTCGCGTTGGTCGAAAGAAGATTGTAAAGTACGCCATCTTATATTGTAAACTTGATGATAACCTAACCCGAATTAAACGAAAAATGCTCAAAAGACCGTAAAAATAATGCTATATCGTGAAAATTTGCCATGAAATACTTTTTAACATATGAATTAAACAAAACAGAGTACATCTTTATATATATATATATATATATATATATATATATATATATGAAAAATTATTTCACGAAAGTGACACGTGAAAAGTATTTATGATGAATAAAACCACGAAGGAAAAAAGAAACACAAAGGGGTGCTCAAGCGCTTTCGTCTAATGACATCCTCAGGAACACTGGAGTGAAAGGACAGATCAAGGCAATATATAGGTTACAAAAATAAACATACATACATACATATTCACATATATATACATATATATATATATATATATAATATACATATATACATATATATAGTAAGCATAGAAAAAAATTGTGGGAGGAGCCAACATTTATATGGTCACAGAAAAATAAAGAAATAAAAATATAAATATAAATTGAGAAAAAATTAATTACAAAATAGTGCCTTAGTGATATATATGTCACAGCCTAAATAATCATAAAGAAATAAACAGGCAAATAAAAAAAAAACCCATAAATATACATACATACATATATATATATATATATATACATATATACATATATATATATATATATATATATATAAAAGACACTTTTAGCACTTTGGCCGACCTTCAATATAAATTCAAATGGCTTTTTTATGGAACAGGTCACAAAAGAATAAAGAAATAAAAATAAATATAAATATTGTAAGTGGAGTCTACCAATTCAAGCTCAAGAGGGAAGTTTTACAATCGATTTAATAGATGCTGCCAAATTATATATATGTCACTTGAGCACCCCTTTGTGTTTCTTTTTTCCTTCGTGGTTTTATTCATCATATATATATATATATATATATATATATATATATATATATGATGAATAAAACCACGAAGGAAAGGAAACACAGAATGGTGCTCAAGCGCTTTCGTCTAATGACATCCTCAGGAACACTGAAGTACATAAAGAGTTACAGCCTATATATAGGTTACAGAAAAAAAAAATATATATATATATATATATGATGAATAAAACCACGAAGGAAAGGAAACACAAAATGGTGCTCCTTTCCTTCGTGGTTTTATTCATCATAAATATTTTTCACGTGTTACTTTCGTGAAATAATTTTCATATATATATATATATATATACACACAATAAACGGAGAAATAAAAATAAAAATAAAAAATTAAACATTAAAGGATTGTGGGAGGAGCATACAAATTTGTAAGGGAAAACTACCGATTTTTAGCACAAGATCAAATGAATTATTTCCAACCAATGTTATAGATAATTAAAAAAAAAAAATACAAATTTATACTGGAAATCTGCCCGGGTTTTAGCACTCTGCCCTTCTTGTTTAAGGTTCGATGTATATAAAAATAAATTGAAAAATAAAAGTTATTAGAGTAGCATACAAGTTTACCAAAGATTTAGCGTTCTACCTTTCTTCTCTAAATCTGTTCTGAAGGAATTCAAAACAACAGGATCGAGTTGAAAAAGACCTTTGCTTATGTTGAAGTTATTTGCAAGTTGGATAATGGCAGACTCAAGAATATTTCTATTAACAATGTTGCTAGAGTGAAATAAAACTGAAGCATTATTCCAATCAATACAGTTGGATAACTCTGACAAATGGACAAAAAGGGCACTGGACGACTGTCCTGTTCTAACGGAATATTGATGCTGTTTTATACGTGTGTGCAAATCCTTTCCCGTCTGACCTATGTAAAAGGAATCACATTGTTTACAACCAATTTTATAGATAATGCCTGAATTATTGGTAGGGCTATTTTTTACTATGATATTTTTCACAATACCGTTATATGAAAATACTACATTAATATCCAAAAGTTTAAGTACATTAGCAATGCCTAAAAAGCCCGGGAAAAATGGAAGTACTAAAATATTTTTTGACAAAGTACGAGTGTTATTATTCACACGATAGAAAGTTCGTTTTGCCTCGTTGAGACAAGATTCCATAAACGCAGATGGCTAACACAGATCACTTCCAATACCGTTGATTTTTTCTAATTGAAGAAAAAATGGCCTTACAAATAACTTCAACATAAGCAAAGGTCTTTTTCAACTCGATCCTGTTGTTTTGAATTCCTTCAGAACAGATTTAGATAAGGGTAGAACGCTAAATCTTTGGTAAACTTGTATGCTACTCTAATAACTTTTATTTTTCAATTTATTTTTATATACATCGAACCTTAAACAAGAAGGGCAGAGTGCTAAAACCCGGGCAGATTTCGAGTATAAATTTGTATTTTTTTTTAATTATCTATAACATTGGTTGGAAACAACTCATTTGATCTTGTGCTAAAAATCGGTAGTTTTTCCTTACAAGTTTGTATGCTCCTCCCACAATCCTTTAATGTTTAATTTTTATTTCTCCGTTTATTGTATATATATATAGATATATATATATATTTTTTTTTTCCTGTAACCTATATATAGGCTGTAACTCTTTATGTACTTCAGTGTTCCTGAGGATGTCATTAGACGAAAGCGCTTGAGCACCATTCTGTGTTTCCTTTACTTCGTGGTTTTATTCATCATAAATATTTTTCACGTGTTACTTTCGTGAAATAATTTTCATATATATATATATATATATATATACAGTAATGGACACCGTTACATTAAATTGGGCGGCGTTACCGTTACTCGTTACACGTCGAAAATGTACTCGGCGTTCCGTTACATCGTTACTTTTGAAAATCCTTAAAGGGTTGCCGTTACATGTAACGACGTTACAAGTAACTAGTTACATTTGATATTTGTTTATGTGCCTTCACACGTATTTTGAAACTACAGATAAACTTTACAAATGGCAGCCATACCACATAAATTCTAATAGCTACTATTATTGACTATATAAATGTTGTTATCTTAAGAACGATATATTGCACAATAATTTGCACCCCCAATGATTTTTCGGAAAGATGAAGAGAAATTGGCACACAGAGAAACGTCAGTGCTCAGAATTACGTTAGGCTTTTGAGGGCACATTAAGCACTGGCACTTTATGTTAGCCCTTTGCGGCCCACTATTCCTAAAAACTTTTCTGAAAGTATGAGCTCGGATCTTGCCCAATTATATTTCGAGATGCCCTCAAGAATATCTTCATTATCTGGCTCTTGGAGGGCAACCGTGTATGAAGAGTTTTCACTGGACGTTGTAGGTATAGCCTCCATCAATGGTACGAAACTACGCACAGTCACAACACAATGTACTCTGTTCCACTGTCTGGCATTCATGCTGATACAGAATGATATTTTATGGCCCTACGGGTTGGCAACACGGTGATCAGTGTTGCCATTCGTCGGTGCAAGCACGCGTATGGAACTAATTCAGTAGTTGTTAAAAATAAAATTTATTAAACAGTAAATGAATGTCGGTTATTGTCATCGATATGGTACCGATTTTGTTATAATTTAAGGTACATATAAACAGAACATCGATCACAAACACAATAGGGTAATAAGAGAATATGAAGCTCAACATTATTTATGATTATGAAGCCGAACACGTCAGCACAAAGCACTATAGTATTATTACCAAAGCTGGGCACAAACCGTTAATCCGTTAATCGTCAACGAAGGAAGTTAACTTTTTCGTTAACGATTTAACTTTTAAGTTAACTTTGAAAATCATTATCGGACTAATTAACTTCCGTTACATTTAACTTCCGTTAACTCAAGTCCGTTAACCCCAAAAATTCATAAATAAACGTTTAAAAGTTTCTATTATTTTCAGTGCTGAGCAGGTGCGCAATTAATCCGCCTTGGTCGACGCACTTTTGGCAGGCATCGACAAAAGGTTTGGGCCCCTCCTGGAGGATGACGAATGCCAGCTGGCTGCTGCCTTCTATCCCAGGTTTCGCCTCATCTGGTTACAAGGTTACAAGGAAAAGAAGTACCTCAAAAGGCCTTGCGGCCCATACCGAGGAGGTACCAATGGCAACGGGTGCCAGGGAAAATTTTGTAAAAGTTTATTTTTCTTTCAACTATCCTAGCAGTAGTAGAAAACTGGATAGAAAAGTAGAAGGCTCTCTCCCCACCCTCCGCTCCCTCCCTGCCAGAGGCAGGTACGGAAAAAGGTTGAAGAAAATACCTTGACCCTGGAAAAGTAGCCAAGGAAATTTTACAGGAAAGTGGAGAATATATAAATAGCTCTATATTTAGTTTGCTCACATGAGAGTATTCAGTACTTTGTCTAGCCTATTTTTAAACACATTTACACTTTGACTGGAAACAACCTCTGAGGGAAGTTGGTTCCAGATATTAACTATTTTATAGGAAAAGAAATTTCCGCAGACTGAGGTCCTAAATGTCTTTACACACTTAAATACTGTGCAAGATTTCGTCTACCCTTTTCTTGAACTGATCCACAACTTCCGAAGGTAACCTGTTCCATGTGTCACAGATCTTATACGTAAAGTAATTCCCACACACACACTAGTCCTAAACCATTTCAAATCCAACTTCCAACCATTGTTGCGAGTTGGGTTATCATTTAAACTAAACATACTTCTAAAATCGACATCGTTGAACCCGCGTAAGAGCTTGAAAACCTCGATCAGTTGACCGCGCAGCCTCCGAGTTTCAAGCGAAAACAAGTTCAGGGCGCGTAACCGTCGATTGTAGCCCATATGCCTAACGGAAGGGATTAACTTTGTGGCCCTCGCCTGCACTCGCTCCAGCCTCTCAATATCTTTCCTGAGGGTGGGCGACCAGAACTGCACAGCATACTCCAGGTGCGGCCGAACAAGGGAATTGTACAGTGAGAGCACAATCTCCTTGTTCCGAAACTGAAATTGCCTCCTGATATAACCCAATAGTTTCTGGGCTTTCTTTTCCACCTCTACACACTGTTTCGTAAACTTAAGATCGCTGCTAATTAGCACACCCAAGTCCTTTTCTAAATCAGTCACCTCGATATTACTACCCAACATCGAGTAGTCCGACTTGGGATTGGCGTAGCCAATGTGCATCACTTTGCATTTACCCAAGTTAAACGGCATTTGCCATTTTTCGGACCACTCTCCTATCCTACCTACGTCCGCACGCAGTTCCTCGATCGCTTCGGGCGTCCCAACATTGGCCCCAAGCTTGGTGTCATCAGCGAATTTGGCGATCCGACTGACGATGCCACCGTCGATATCATTTATGTAAATGATAAACAACAGTGGCCCCAAAACGGAACCCTGAGGAACCCCACTAGTGACCGAGGCCCAACCCGAACTAGCCCCTTTAATTACCACCCTCTGCCGCCTGTTCCTCAGCCAGTTTTCAATCCACCTACTTATTTCCCCACCGTGAGGGTGAGGAAAAGCATGGAGGGTACAGTCGAGGAGGAGGGGGATGACTTCTTCAGTGCTGTCATCCAGACAAAAGAGAGCAGCAGAAGCCACAGGTCACTCAAGGGCAAGGCCCAGAACTTGGTCAAGACCTGGCTGGAGACCAACTCCAAGGACTTGCTGACAGATGCTGCCTTCTTGGGTGAGCAAGTGTTGGTGGACTTGTTCATCAAGTTCAACACAGCCATCCCCTCCAGTGCTGCAGTGGAGCGTTTGTTCTCTATGGGCAAAGACATCCTGAGGGCCAAGAGATCATCCCTGTCTGATTAAAACTTTGATATGCTAATTTTCATGAAGGGCAACATGCATCTCATGGACAAAATGGAGAACGAGAAGAAGAGGGAAAATTAAATTATATAATATATTGTGTTTTTCATTTTTTGTATAATAAAAGTTAATGTTAACGGTTTATCGGTAACTTCCGTTACATGTTTAATGAATTAACGGATTAACGGTTAACGAAGTTAACTTTTTGGTTAACGGATTAGCGGTTAACGAAGTTAACTTTTTGGTTAACGGTGCCCACCACTGATTATTACGTCTTTACAGATGGGCATTGAGCGTACGCGGCGAAGATACACGTTAGTTAAATTTTGATCGAAAGGTGTTTTCATAATTTCCGTGTGTACCAACTTTTTCTTGGGTTTATAAGCTTTGTACACGTAACGAGCAACGAAAAAATCCGTTACATTGCTAAAAAATTTGCAAAGCGTTACCGTTACATTGATACATTTGGAAATCTTTCAGGCGTTACCGTTACTCGTTACTTTTGTAACGTTCGTTACGTAACGCCGTTACATGTAACGCGTTACTGCCCATCTGTGTGTGTATATATATATATATATATATATATATATATATATACACGAAAAATAACATGTATACATATTATGAGTACAAAATGACGGTATACAAGGTTAAAAATAAGTAATGATTATTACGAATTTTATTTCAAATTCATGCATGAAGTTATACAACAGTCATTATTAAATATTACAAGCGCTTTAATTATGGAAAAATTAATGTAATTTAGAATTCTCTTTTTAAATACATAGTAAACTTATTATTAATAATCATTTTATGGAATGGAAATAAAATTTAGTTTAAAACAGACATCATAAAGAGGAATCATTAGAAATATTGTGGTTCGTTGGTTAGAGACTAAATTGCTATTCATTGTCAGTATTTGGGTGAGGGTGTGTGGGTTGTTTAACCTCCTTCGTAACGACAAAGGTCATGTGACAGAGAGGACCTACGGCTTTATGCCAGGATCCGAACCACGGATCCCTACATTATCCGGACGTGGAGGACTATTACCCTCTGGCGACTGACAAGCCCATCGTCGCTTAACTAAGTTGATCGAACGGAAAGCGTTGTCGCGACGTGGCCACGACTTAGCCTGTGTCAGTATGAAATAAGTCAACCAAAGAAACACAATTGTAATTCATTCCTATCATTTCATTTATTTTAAGTGGAATCAATGTAAAAGTAGTATGTTTGCATTAAAGCATTTGAGTTTGTTTCAGTTTAAGCATAAACGCAAAAAACTTCACTTTTTTCTACGTGAAGGTCAAAATATGAAAATAAAAACCCACTCTAATAGACAGAGTTTATTTCCACAACAGTTTCGACGCCCACTGGCATCCTCCTCGTTTTTCTGTATCCACCCGAGGAGGATGCCAGTGGGCGTCGAAACTGTTGTGGAAATAAACTCTGTCTATTAGAGTGGGTTTTTATTTTCATATTAAGCATAAACGTTTTTCTTTTACCGTCATACAATACGTACAATACCCTGAGAAACTTCCGTTAGCAACGGGATTGCAGCCATCAATTGCAGTGATCATTCTCGCGCTATTTCCCGCATCAAACCTCGTATACGGGAGTTTAATTACGGTTGGTACGCTTTCAGAACCGCCGTGATTATATCCATAATAATGAAGTTGATATACGCATAAGCAGAGTGCTCTTCTCTTTCAGTCTACAAGAATAGTTTCGAGTAATGAATACCCACTTAAATAAGTAATGAAAAATAGATAAAACCATTTTCAGACACTATTTTTTCAAGTTTCGTTACTGCAGATATTTACATATAAACTTAGTAGAGAAAGTTTCACTCATTAGTTCTAAATTTCATCCGCTCTAATGAAATAAAATTATACTAAAGCCTTTTCTCCAACACAACAATTTGTATATAGGCCTACTATAAATTATTAAATGCATGATATTTCTTGGCACAGTTTTGAAAAAGTTAAAAATCAGTCTGTAAATTTAATTGTACTTTAAATAAATATACTAAAATTCATAATCAATTGAAAGTTGTATAAATTGTTTTACGGATGTCTCGTTCTAAGATGATTGTTAAGTGCTGATCCACTTTTAAATCTACAGGAACAAAGAGCGCAACCAAAGGGTTCTTCCCCGGTGTGCGTACGCACATGGGTGGTTAGATTGCCTTTTTGAGACGTTCTGTACGAACAATAGGGACAAGCGAACGGTTTCTCTCCAGTATGAGTTCTCATATGCAATTTCAATGCGACAGGGAATGAAAATGCTTTGTTGCAAACATTACAAATGGTGTTCTTTGAGTTTGATGTTGAGTAGGATGATGAAAGCAAATCTCCGCGATGTGACATCCCACCTTCTATTACAGACTGAGAAACTTGAGAAGCTTCTCGAAATGATGAATGCCCAAAAGATTTAAGAGATGAGACAGGAACGTTTCCGTAACTGTGAATATTTGTACTTAAGGTTCCGGAAGGTACGGGAGAAGACTTCGGTGCAATGTTTGACTGCATTAGTGGTGGCGGAGAGCTTGTAGAAACGTTCATTTGTGAAGATGAAACTCTTCTCGAAAAACTTTCGTTCGTATTCATTTGAGACTGGGGAAGATCTGATATTCTGGCAACGGAATTTGGTTCTTCAGTTGTTTCTGCAATATGTGGGTCTTCTTCTACCTGCAAGGGAAAGGGTAACTCTGAGTGAAGTTTCTTCGATTGCTACGAGTAGATTTAGTTTAACGAATGCTTACAGAATGAAAACAAGTCGAGTTTAACCGTATAAAATACAGATTTTATTTCACAATGTCCCATCACCATTTTTACTGCAAAACATGACAGACTTCATACATAAGGTAATGGGAATTTTGCAGTCTCGTGTTGAATCAACTAATTATCCCTAAATGCTTATTAAAAGCTCAAAAGAAGGCAAATTGTAAAGTTTTGCCAACTAATAATTGACAAACAGCTTCCATTTTCAATCATTCGTGAATAATGAACTGAAAATTTTGAGACAAATAGGCCCATGCAATAATTTCAACATCGTATATAGTTGTATGTTATATTATTGGGTTTTGAAGACCATCAAAACAATTTTTGGTTCTCCAAAATACTTCGCACAAAACGTATGGTACTTAAATTTTTATAATACTTTCCACAACAAAGGAATAGAAGAAAACTTGGTTTATTAAGCTTTAATTAAATAAGGAAACTCATTTCCCCAATCAAACGGATGACTGAAGAATACATACGCTCTACTTACTATTACATTAAACAATACAATACTATCCGAACGCTAATTTTCTACTTATTTCGCAACTTTTCCGTCAGACACCAGGACGGGAAAATATCCGTGGGGCATGTACGCAGCAGAGACGAAACTATTTTTAAGTCAATTGTAATCGCCACACCCATATTCAAATATTCCCCTGAGGACTTCACTGTATGTGCGCATTCATTCTATACCTACACATTCCTTCTATACCTACACATTCCTTCTATACCTACCTTCTCTTCTACGCAATCTTAAATTTTCATATTTTAATTATACTCGTGGATTTATTATTAATAATTTTCTTATGAATTTTAAGTCACAATCTTTGAAATTTCTTCAGTCAAATAAACGTCACGTGCAGACGCAAATGTCAGAAGTTTTTGAGGAGTCTTATACATTTTCTCAATCAACGTTTCGATTATGAAATATAAATTTGGGAGAAATATCAAGGCAAATATCAATATCAAGAATTTTAATAACGGTGCTTCTCAAGTTATAAATTTAATATATTAACTTAAATATTTTAATCAAATCCTTCTTATAATTAGGTGTGGGTCTGAAAACCTCTTTTCTACAGATTTTGTTGAAAATGTGTCTGTATATTGTGACGTGACAAGGAAGTCCTGTTCGTAAACCGAATGTTGCACTCTGAACAAACGAAGGGCTTTTCACCAGTATGTTGCCTAAGATGAGACACTAGATTACATTTAAGCCTCGTCCGAAAGGAACAATAACCGCATACGAAAGGTTTCTCTCCAGTATGGATTATTCTGTGAGTCTTCATGCTATAGACTGAAGAGAAGGCTTTGAAGCAAATGGGACACACGTTTTCGGCTGTGGAATCCTCCTCCTCCTCCTCCTCCTCACTCGCTCGAAAAGTAGAAGGTGGAAGAGTGAGAGGACGCTCACTGTAACTTCTCTCTTTGGAAGCCTTTTTTAATGGGCATGAACTCCCCTTCGTTGTATTTGAACCACTTTCATTACTATCGTTCGAAGTTTCATTGGCCAGGCTTTTCTCGGAAAAGGATTGGGATGACCAGGAATGGAACTCCACCTGACAAAGGATAAACAACGAAGTTAGATCGGATGAGAAGTCTGAAAAGGCGAAGGCCTCTTTCACTTTGAAAAGGCCATTAATCGTTTCATTAAAAAAGAGATCTCCTTTACTACTATATAAAAAGATAAGCGATAAGGAAAGAAATTTAGAAATATTCTTACGAACAACAAAATGAATGGAATATAAAAAGTCTCATTTATTAAATAAGATTTATTATCTGGAAAATA
>JAJOZX010007109.1:222500-223711 GCA_023014485.1 Bathynomus jamesi | reverse complement strand
ATATATATATATATATATATATCTATATATCTCAGGGTGTCCCAGAGGAAGTGTCAAGAATGCACCATTTCACTCCTTGGGTATTTCTAAGTAGAAAGTATTATATCGATATGGGTCTGATTCCCAACCGTTACCGAGATACAGGCCTCTACATTTGGTAATTAAAACATAATAAAAAGGCGATCTTAGATACTATTTAATGACACTTGTGGTTTACAAAAAGTACAAACATACAATACACTATTGCACTTATTGCAGAATGGTTTCAAAGTGACCCCTCCTTCTTCAATGCACGCGGCGAGTCCGATCCATCGAGTCTTGCCAAGGAAAACGCGGAAGTTGATTTCTGAGGTTTATGAACGCATCCTGTATACGTGCAACCAACTACTCCCTAGTTTCGGGCTTACCCCGCTGATAAACGTTACTCTTCAAGAACCCCCAGACAAAAAAATAATGTAAATAAATAATGTGAGGATCTGCACAGTTGCCAATGCATCATTAAATGTCATTGAATATTATCTAAGATCGGCTTTTTATTATGTTTTAGTTACCGAAATGTAGAGGCCTGTATCTCGGTAATGGTTGGGAATCAGGTACATGTCGATATAATACTTTCTACTTAGAAATACCCAAAGAGTCAAATGGTGCATTCTTGACATTTTCTCCTGGGACACCCTGTATATATATATGTGTGTGTGTGTGTATATATATATATATTATATATATATATATATTATATATATATTTATATGAAATAGGATCCCTCCTAAGGAGACGTAGTTTTACATTTAGGATAAAAACGAAGTAGAGCAAAAAAGTCATTATATTTGGCTGCAGCCGACGTTTCGGGCAACTCTACCCATTTTCAAGGCCTAATAAATAAAAAGCTAAAATTAATACGACAAAAAAAAAAAAAAAAAATATACGAATGTCAAAAACAAACTAATTTATAGCACAGAATAAAACCACTTCAAGAATAAAAATCAAAAGCATAAAACAAGCATAAGCCAAAAACAAAAATTAAAAATTATATACATGACAATATACACATGATAAAAGTAAAACTTTAAAACTAAAAACATTCAAACATAAATTAGTTAAAAACTTTACTAATAAAAAGTTAAATGAAAAAACGTAAAAGTGCACCAAACATACCATGCTCACTTGACAGCCACAAACAACTGAGGCGAAAAGGAGACAGGGTCAAGGGG
>JAJOZX010007109.1:205000-217500 GCA_023014485.1 Bathynomus jamesi | reverse complement strand
TTCCATCTCCAACGTAGCCTAGGTTGTGTTTAGGCTACTCTGGTTGGAGCAGGACCTATTTTTTCCATATCTATAATGGTGGCCCGTGTGGGGAAGGGTTATTTGCTGTGAAAACCTTAACCTTAAATAAAAAATAAATTAAAACAAACAAAAAAAATAAAATTACGCCTTATCAAACATTTTGACATCTGAACAGAATTTATTCCATGTTTGGCTTTTTCAAATATTTACTACATATAAATAATAATAAATTACGAAGCCCTAACTAAAAATAAAAATAAGAAATAATTCAAATACTTCAAAACTTATCATTTGGTCATAAATGTGGTAAAATTCTAGAATAAGGGTAATCCGAAGCCTAGCCTATTTAACCAAAATAAAGCTTAACTATTGTATACATAATAAAATAAAGCTTATTTATAGAGTTGAAAGGGTTTTAGGATTTTGGGGACTTATTTTTGGAAAAATAAAATAAACAAAATATGGCTGAATGTGAAGCAATTGAGGCAAAGATTAAATCATTAAAAAGGAAGAGATCAGCAAGGAAGGGAGTCATTACCAGGCTTTTAACTAGCTTTAATAGCAAAGAAAATCCAAATAAAAGGGATTATGATACTATTTTGGGTGGTTTAAATAGAATTAAACAGGAAATAATAATTATAGACGAGGAAATTGTTACAGAAACTGATGGGTTAAATGTTGGTGAAGAGACATATACAGCACTTTTGTGTGAACAAGAACAGAATATTTTTGAAATAGATTCTCACATAAATGAATTATATGCTGCTTTAGATAATCTACCAAATAATTTAGAGGCTACAAATCAAAGTTTGATTGAGGCCTTCAGAAATGTATCCATTTCTAATGATGACAATAAACAACTAAAAGCCAAGTTACCAACATTACAAGTACCAATATTTGAGGGTGATCGAACAAAATTTCAGTCTTTTCTGGAAAAATTTGATAGTTTAATTGGCAACAAAGATTATATATCTGATGTTGACAAATTCAGTTATCTGCTTAATTATTTAAAGGGCCCAGCCCTAAAACTGGTTGATGCCTTACCGGCAATAGGCAGTTCGTATAAAATAGCTCTCAAATTACTAGAAAGAAATTTCCTAAATAGAAAAGAAATAGTAAATGATTTAGCAATAAAATTAAAAAATAAAAACCAGCCAAGGATAACCATCAGGATCTGTACAATTTCTATTGTGAAATTGAATGCATGTTAGGTCATCTACAAAATAATGACATAGATCTAGAGAAATCAGCATGGTTTATCCAAGCCATAATATTTGATTGTTTACCTACCCAAATTAGGGATATTTTCCAAAGAATAACGGGAAATACATACCCTACCCTTGGTGAAATAAGGAATGAATTTCCAAATGTTTTGTCAATGTACAAATCTTCAAAGATTGATTCACAAACAAAGATTGATTCACAAATAAACCAAACAAGATTGATTCACAAATAACCAAACAAAGATTGATTCACAAAAACCAAAAAGAAACAAACAAAAACCACAACCGCAACAACAAAAGACAAATCAGAACAAAAAGTGATAGGTCTAACTCCTACACTACAAAATTTTAATGTTACGACAGAATTTGTACGTAAGTGTAAATTTTGTTCGGCTGATGATCACAATAGCACACGATGTACTAAATATGTAGACTTAGAATCCCGGATAAACAGGTGTTCTCAGTTAAACCTTTGTACTAAATGCACAGCTGCAGGACATACTAACAAAGACTGCAAAACAAAAATAAGATTCAAATGTGTTAATTGTGGAAGTTTAAATCATGTCTCTTGTCTTTGTGATTCATTTAAAAATTCAAATAAACAAACAAAGAAAAATGAAAAAACATTTAATGGACATATATCAATAAATAATGTCAATAAAAATTCTAGTGTACTCCTACCTACAATAACCTTGGATTTAAAAAATAAAAAGGTGGGACAACTCCTATAAGATGTCTAATAGATTCTTGTTCCCAACAAACATTTGTAGATCAATCATTAGTTAATCAATTAGGCCTACAAACTCATAAAAATGAACAAGAATTGTGTATAACATCATTTGTCAAAGAAAAAACGAAGAAAGAAAAATATAGTACAGTCAATTTAGATCTGGATATACCCACAGAGAATAAAACAACAAACATAGAAGCAGTAGTCATTGAACAAGTTGGTCAACAAAAATTTAAAATACCAAATTTAAAACAAGTAATACAACAACTTAAAAAGCAATATAAAATTGCAGATAGAAATTTAAATGATGATACAATAGATAATGTTCAAATGTTAATTGGAGCTGATTATATTCACTTAATTCAGAAGGGCATAGTCAGAATAGGAGATGGGATGCTCTAGATACTCACTGGGGTATAGCTCCACTGGGACACATAGATAAATATAAAATAACAATGAAAAATAAAAATATATGACTAACAAACTTGCCCTATTATGACAAGGTCTTACACAACTCAAATAATGACATAAATACTGAAATATTAAATAAATCATTAACAACTGAAGAATTAGATAAAGGTGTACAACAGCTCTGGCTATTAGAGTCAGTGGGGGTGCAAGATGGTGATCATACAGATGAAAATCAATTAATGGTTGAAAATTTTGAAAATACCATCATGTATGAAAATGGCCATTATTCAATTGAACTACCTTGGAAGATCAATAGTCCAAAATTAAATGATAATCTAAAGGTAGCTAAAGGTCATCTCTATAATTTGATGAAAAGATTAAAAAATGACAATAGAATTAAAATGTATGATGATGTTTTCAAGGACCAGTTAGAAAAAGGCTTCATTGAGAAGTTAAAGATCACCCCTTTAAAAAAGACAACTGCCATTATCTTACTCACACAGGAGTCTATAGAAAGGATGCACCCACAACAAAACTTAGAGTTGTGTATAACTGTAGTCTTAAAGATGGCAATAAGCATAGCTTGAATGACTGTCTCATAGAGGGGCCTAATCTTATTTCAGACCTTGTAAAAATCCTTCTAAGATTTAGATTAGATGACTATGCAGTTCAAAGTGATATAAGCAAAGCTTTTTTGAGAATTCATCTGAAAAATACTATGACAAAGATCAACTAAGATCTTGTGGTTAATGATCCATATGACTTAAATAAAGGGTTTAAAACATTTAAATTTAATGTGGTTTTGTTTGGAGCAAATGCAAGTCCTAGTTTACTGGCTTTAACCATCAACATCACTTAAATTTGTATGATGAAAATGATTTAACTGTTCAGTTCTTGAAAGATCACTTCTATGTAGATAACCTTGTAGGATCAATACCAAAACAGAGTCAGAATTAATGAAGTTTACATAAAAGCAGATAAAATAATGAAAGAAGGTAATTTTGAATTAAGAGAGTGGATCACAAATAATGAGAGACTAAATCAAAAATAAAATCAGAAGACAAAGGATTAACAGAACCAACAAACAGGGTGAAAACATTAGGCATGATCTGGGATTTGAACTCAGATTCTAAAGTTCATGACTCACACTTCTGCACAAAGGCTACACCTTAGATACAACAGCTAACACAAAAGAAAGATCTTATCCGAAAGTTCAAATTCCAAAAATATTTGATCCTATGGGTTTACTCCTTCCTTCTACTATCAGATCCAGGGTTCTTTTACAAGAATTTTGGAAACAGAAAGTAGACTGGGATGATCCTATAACCAATAAACAACAAGATAGCTGGAAAAGGTTTGCTAAAGATCTCAATAAACTACAAAACATAAATATTCCCAGAGTTTGTGGACACAGAGATACACCTCAAACCTTGCATGTATTTGGCGATGCCAGTGAAAAGGTGTATGGCTGTTGCGCTTGCCTTGTAGGTGAGGTTGGCAGCCATTTGATCTATGCCAAGGGGAAAGTAACACACTTAAAACAAAAGAAAACTATTCCTCAGCTTGAATTACTTGCAGGTTATCTAGCTGTAAAAATAACAGGATTTCTCCATGAAGTCTACCAAGATGTAAACATCACAAATACATATATTTGGCTTGACAGTCAAATCTGCTTGGCATGGATCAACTCTGATGAGTTAAACTCAAAAAACATCTTTGTCCGTAACAGATTAAGAAACATTAAAGAAGCTAGACAAAATTTGGACATAACCTTCAGATACATTCCAACAAAGCAAAATCCTACAGACTTTCTTACAAGAGGATTATCCTGTAAATTACTAAAATCCAACAAAAATTGGTTTCATGGACCTGAATTCATTCAGGATGAAACAATGTGGCCAGCAGAACAAATTAATGTAAAGCTTAACATGATAACCACAAATAAAGTTGAGCCACTATTAGATTATAACAATTATTCTGACTTTGGTAAACTTGTAAGGGTAACATCTTACTGTCTCAGATTCATTCACAACTGTTTAAAGAAAATAAATAAACAAAGAAATAATGATAATGAAATGTATACAAGTCTAGCTACCAAATATTGGATTAACCACATACAACAAACAGAATACAAAAATGAAATAGATTTTCTAACAATTGGTAAACAAATGAACAAAGTACCCTCTGTGGTAATAAACTTGAATATTTACATTGACAAAGATGGCTTATTAAGATGTAAGGGTAGATTAAACAAATCACAAATCACATATAACAGTAAACAACCCCTTCTTCTTCCTAGGTTCCATCACATTACAACCCTAATTATTAGAGAGAAACACAATGAACTTTATCACATGGGTGTTCCACAAACATTAAATGCCATTAGAAAGTTGTATTGGATACCCAAAGGTAGAATGACTGTAAAGACAGTTTTGAATAACTGTGTCACCTGCAAAAGGATTCATTCCAGATCTTTCAGGAAGACCAATCCTCCTGATTTGCCAACAGAGAGAGTCGCCTTTAATAGGCCTTTTGAAACAGTTGGCATATACTATACAGGAAGTTTGACTCTTGGTCTGGGAACAACAGAACAAAAAATGTACATCATACTTTACACATGTTCATCTTCTAGAGCAGTCAGCTTAGACATAGTGAGTGATCTCTCCGCAGAATCATTTGTCTATAGCTTTAGTAGATTTTGTGCTAAGCATTCTGTACCCAAAATTGTTTGGACAGATAATGCAACATATTTCAAGGCTGGTGAAAACCAAATAAATGACATATTACAAAATTCACATACCATAACATATCTACAAAATAACAAAATAAAATGGAAATACATCCCTGTTGCGTCACCATGGTATGGAGCAATCTGGGAAAGGAATATCCAAACAATGAAGAATTGCCTAAAGAAAATAATAGGTAAAAAACAAATTGAATTCTTTGAACTTCTCACTCATTAGTGAAATTGAGAATGTTGTCAATAACAGACCTCTTACTTATGTAGGGGATAATATTAATGATGTAGAGCCTCTCACCCCAAATCATTTGATTAAGGGAGAAGTCACTAACCTTCTACCTGATTTCAATATCTCCTTGGATGATCCACCTTGGAGTGATAATAATCATGATTTGCAAAATAGATTATCACAAATAACAAATATAAAAACAAAATTTAAAAAGCAATGGAGTGATGAATACCTTGTTGGGTTGAGAGAAAGGCATAAATATATACAAAACAAAGACTGGGTTAATGAAATCAGGGTAGTAGATGTAGTTCTAATTAGACAAAATACACGAAGGCAGTGTTGGCCATTAGGTAGAGTTTTAGAACTAAAAACTGGGGAAGGTGGATTAACCAGGGTTGTAAAACTTAAAACTGCTTCAGGTGAAACTATAAGAGATGTATCACTCTTATACCCGCTAGAAGTAGGACCAACTACTGTTAACAAAAATGATCATGAAGATGAATCTATAATAGATTCTGATGATGATCAAAATTTGACCCAAACTATACCAAACCTAACCTGTTCAATAAATGATGTAACTAGTCCTACCACTACAATAACCTATACCACAAATAGTAGACCACAACGTTCAATTGCTCTACAAGCTAGGCAGATGTTACAACAAAAGATAAGAGCTGGAGTATTGTAATATTTCCTATGGAAAATAAATTAAAATGCAACACCCTTTCATTTTGGAAAGAGTGAGGGCTTTATAAAATGCTACACTTTTTATATTAAAAAGTGAGGAAAAACAAAAATGGAATAACAAATAAAACATAAATTATAGGTAATCTAAGATGGGTTAACAAATATTAAAGAAAAAATTGGGTTTCACACGCAATTTTTCCTTTCTGGCTGGCCCCAATGTGTGGAAAATTTGGGAGTACCGAAATGGAAGACCCACCTAATCTTGGATAAGCCATATTGACATAAAAAAAAATAACAATAAAAAATAAATCAGAAGGAGAACTTGAACTCTTGCTGAGAAAAATTAAAAAGACACCAACGAAGAAACAAATATGGAATGAAAAGAAAAAAAGATCCCATAGCTAGAAATGGCAACATGGTTTTGGGAAGAACAAAAAGATCGGGATAAGTTTAATAAGCAGAATAACAGGAGGCCGAGGAGGCGCGAGACGAAAGAAGCCGGAATAAAAATGTTCATTATTGGTGTCAAGAAATAAAACTTATATAAAATTTCAAGGTAAGAAGTTCATAAATTTCCCTTCGGTTATTAAGTTTAGGTTAAATAAGCTGACATTTCAGCTGTAATTGTTTAACAAAAGAGTATGGAAGTCCTGTTTATGGACAAATAGCTAGGCTGGTTCATCTTTGGCCTAGGTCTTCCATCTCCAACGTAGCCTAGGTTGTGCCTAGCCTACTCTGGTTGGAGCAGGTCCTATTTTTTTCCATACTTCTTTCCGCAGGAGTTTATTTCGAGATCATAAACTTTGGGGTTTAATGAACCGCATCCACCGCACATCTGTTATTTTTTTAAATTTATTTTACGAGATTGTATCGTGCGATAACGCAGGACGCCATAAACTTTTACAACTCCGAGAATTGTTTCGAATTCTGAATATATCTTCGATTGTCACTAAAACTCTTCCTTTTTTGACATTTGAAGATATACAGGTGATTCCTAATACCCCAGTATATGGTGCTGTAGACCTTCACGCACTGATGATTTTTCCTTTTTCCTTCACGGATAGGTGGCCCTTAATAGTTATTTCCAGTTCCTGACGATCTATTTTTCAGAGGAAATAATAAATTTTCCATACATATTTTAGATGGCGTACCATAAACCGTTTTACAAACTTATTTTCCAACCTCGTTAAATACCTCATATAAATGGATACTTATTATACGTTCAAATTTCCCTTCCCCCACAAACTCATCGGCGCCAGAAAGCAAGATTTATCTCCAAAAACAATGCGTTTCTCTCTCCACGGCTCTGGAACGGGCAAGATATATTTGATACGTCCCATATTTCGCGGGGCAGCCAATCAACCCTGTGGGCGGAGCCCAGGACCTCTGGTTGGAGGCTAGGCGTGCCTATACGTTAAGCCCCGCCCAAATTTCACAAATAGCTAATAGGAAGCTCGCGAATCGGGTATTGTGGGATGCTCACAATTACGATCCCCATTTATAAAAGGGGACACTTTCATCACAGGGCATCAATTCAGTTGTTTTTTGAGTGCAAGAACCATTCAAGTAAGACGACATTAAAATGTAAGTAATTAATTTAATTTGTGATTATATACGTCATTTCATTCAGTGTTAGCTAATTTATAAAAAGTCATAATAGATGCGTTTCAAAAAACTAGTTTGTGGTTTATTCTCGGGATATATACATCGTGTCATTCAGTGTTAAATAATTTATAAAAAGCTGTAATAAAACGAAGTGAAAGGATATCTGCCCAGAGGTCGAGGGCCGGTCTCTATTCATATGTTCCTCTGTGTGTATTTTGGCAAAAAACAATAGGTTTTTATTTATTGCCCATTCTCTGTTTCCTTCGTGGTTATTTCGGCATATATATATATATATATATATATAATATATATATATATATATATACAGAGTGCCCCATATGTCCGGCATCATAGGAGAAATTCATATTTTTCTACTTCTACAAATCATAATTCATATTTTTCTCTTTCTACAGGCCATAATGTTTGTGAGCAAGGAAGAACGAATCCAGATAATTCTACTCATAGGAAATCGGAGTCAAAGAGAGGCCACTGCTGAATTTAACAGACTGCATCCAGACCGCGAGCCAATAACACAGAGTTGTGTTAGCAGACTTGTTGCAAAGTTTAAGGAAACAGGATCCATAGAAGATAAACCACGCAGTGGACCTTCAAGGAGGTCCACTGACGATGATACAGCGACTGCTATCCTGGCTCATTTTAACAGAAGTCCCAATAAGTCTCTTCGGCGATTGTCCGCCGAGACAGGAGTGTCGAAAAGTAGCATCCATCGCATTCTTCAGGCTCACAAATGGCATCCATATAAACTTCAGATCCTACAGAATGGGCTACGGGACAATATGCTCGGGATGCCAATTTCCCGTCCACCATTCTGTTCTTCTGTTCAGTGACGAGGCTGTTTTTCATGGAAATGGTGGGGTAAATCGACAGAACACCCGCTACTGGTCTCAAAACAACCCTCACTGGTATACCTCTTCAAAGGAACAAGGTGCATCTCGGGTGATGGTATGGTGTGGCATTTGGAAGGATCGCATCATAGGCCCCCTCTTTTTCGATGAACATGTCACTGGAGGCACCTTCCTACGTATGTTCAAGGAAGAAGCATTTCCCAGTGTCTTGAACGAAGGAAATTTCCCAACATGGTTCCAGCAAGACGGCGCTCCTGCACATTACAGCACCCAAGTAAGGGAATACCTGTACCAACAATTCCCTGGTCATTGGATAGGACGTCGAGGGCCTGTGGAATGGCCAGCTAGAAGCACGGATCTCACGCCACTAGATTTTTATCTCTGGGGCCACTTGAAAGCGCTGGTATACGCAGAGAAAATTAGGAGTGTTGAACAGTTGCGGCAGTGCATTATTGGGGCATGTAACATCATTACTCCTGACATCATTCACCGTGTGCTTACTGACTGGGTATCACGTCTGAATTTGTGTATTGAAAACAATGGTGGATATATTGAGCACGTTCTGTAAATAAAAGCTTTTGTTTTGCCTTTTTTTATTATTTTTCCTATGATGCCGGACTTATGGGACACCCTGTATATATATATATATATATATATATATATATATATATATATATATATATTAGTGGTGGACCGGATATCCGCATAATTTTTAACATCCGCATCCGCACTTCTGACTGGGATGTTATGCGGATATTACCTCTAATAAATTATGCAATTTACAATTAAATTAGCTTATAAAGTAGCCTATAAGGCCCAGTCATGCACATTTCATGTAAATTATTAATTATTAATGAACAAACAAATATATAAACCTCAAAATATAAATGCCCGGTAAAGCAGAAAATTGAATGAAATTTGTTTCATTGAATTTTCTGTGGCTGAAACTCTTGAGTCTGGTTCCTTCGTGGTTATTTCGGCATATATATATATATATATATATATATATGGTGTGGTTTCACTAATACATTTCTTGATAACTTAAAAATTCGTAGAAAGTTCTACAGTAGGATTTTAGAAATATTAAAAACTTTTAAGAATTGCCTGCGGGCCCGGGATCGAGACCCGATACCGCCAGACGATGTCTTAGTATTCTTACTTTTGAAAACTGTCAGGATATCTGCTTTATTATAATTTGCCAGGCGTCCTAATCGGCATTTTCTCTTACTGTAACTCTTTAATTAAACTTTAATTTAACTTTAAATGATTCGGTATGAACTAATCATGTTAATTTCTCTTTAAAGGGCCGAAGCGGAACTTGATCGTGTTATAGCTACTTTTCGTTTTGATGAAAGGGGAATAAATGATTTGGAGGCTTTACCACACAGCCAACCCAGTGACCTAAATACAGGGGTCGAGGTATTGGCTCACATCCGGTCCAACGAATGCCAGGTCATCGAGGAACTAACGTAAGTTTTTTGGGGGGTTAAGAACAAAACACATTGTATTTTCATTTAATTTATTAAATGGTAGAAAACATGTACAAAGCGGCTTACAGAACTAGCGTCCATTAAATAAGCCTTAATGGAGACATTTTACAAATGTATATACACCTTTACACAACACAATGAGTGCGAACATATGGGAACCTTTTTTTATTTGTCTGCATACCGTTTCATCATTCATTTCAGTGTCGCACAACTCGAATAATTTTTAAAAATTTATAAATCCCTTCCCACGTGACATGTGCAGGAGAAATGAAAGGCAATACATGCCATAAGTATTACTAAAATATCCTTGGAGGCGGTAAGGATTCCATACAATTTCAGGGATATGTAACTTCGATAAATTTTACAATAACAGGATCACTCCAGGGTTGAGTGCCGAGTTAATCAAAATAGTACATTCTTTCCCTACTTTTAAAATAAATTGCAAACCAATGAATCCCCTCACCCCCGACAATGTTGGTGTTCACGATAATCCCATACTATTCTCTCGTAGTTGGCAACTTCAATATTTCATTCTTCGCAAACACGCCGATAAATTTGGAGTGTGTGATTCGGTCACTTTTCATTACTCTCTGGAGTGTATTCGCGTCCATTTTAAAAGTCTGTAACCGCGTTCCTGAAACGATCAACTTCTATTAGAGCCTGTGATTCGAGATACAAGAGTACGCTAATAGGCGCGTCTATAGGGTTGGCAAATTCCAATCTGACTGAGATGTTCCCACTTTGGTGTGGACTTAAGTGCGTATTTATACTAGCAGAAAAGTCAGGGGTAATATCAAATGAATAAAGGTTAAACTCTTCCACAAATTCTTTCTGCGTTACGCCAAACCCAAGCTCGTCACAGGCCCCTGCATTATGAGCCAGACTACTATAAGCTCTCGCGCAGAGCGAGAACACAGCGTCTGATGAGTAATTAGCAATCATAGGCCCACCCAGTGCGACGCAATTTACGTATAGAGATATTTTAAGGCCGAAATTCTCGAATTTAAAGGCGCTCTTTTTATATTTTCCATTCGTCGAAGCGTGATCCTGCATTCCAATTAATATCCTTTTAGGTAGAACTCCCAGGGCCACGTTTTCTAGCTGCTTCGAGGCCAACCCGGCGGGCACCGTGTATAGCTTGATCTGTACTCTGCTAATTGGGTATTTTACTGTTACGTGTATCAATTTTTTTTCAATATCTACATATTTCGGGGAACTTAATTTCACTCGGCGTACACACAGATATGTTTCATGATGTGAATCACAACGGATTGTGAATAAGATGTGTTTAGTTTGTGGAAATGAACGTCTGGTGAGCATTCCGGTAAAACATTAAAACCGGTATTGCTTCATGTAGCAGAAAAATTCTGATTGCCCAGTATAATGGGGCACAAGTATTCTTTCATGTTGGAACAAACCCGTACACGTTTCAGCAGTTTATAGTGTGACTCGCTCCCCCAGTCGAGTCGAGCCGCCCGCCCGTGTACCTCACCCCTCCGAAACACACGAGTTCGAACAAACCCGTACACGTTTCATCAGCTTATGGCGTGTCTCACTCCGCCCGTCGAGCCGATCCGCCCACCTGTAGCTCATAGTCATCTCAGAGCTTCAACCGACTGAACGTGCGAATACGATGGAACTTCCTTTGAGAAGCATTCTCAACACTGTGTATGGTGTGTCCGTGACGAAGTCATTGCGCGTGTTCAGGCGCGAAACCGGTGCCATTAACTATGTACTTGAAACGACTTGTAGGCAAGC
This sequence comes from Bathynomus jamesi, assembly GCA_023014485.1. Classification (NCBI taxonomy): domain Eukaryota; kingdom Metazoa; phylum Arthropoda; class Malacostraca; order Isopoda; family Cirolanidae; genus Bathynomus; species Bathynomus jamesi. The sequence goes on along the minus strand of JAJOZX010007109.1, from coordinate 205,740 downwards.
AAACTCTGGTAAACGTAATGTTATTTATTTAAGGGTTGAGGAGATGAATAGAGTCTTCATGATAGTTGAGAAGTGGGGTGAGGACCGTTATAAAATACCTGCAGCAGGTGTAGGTACAAGAAGATAACAGATTAGTGATGCCCCCTCATATGCCGTTGTTTGCACGTTGTGTATAAATAACGATCAGCCATGCATTGATATACGGCTAATGTGGAAGAATGCATCTGATAATAGCGTTCTTGTCCCTACGCGAAACCGATTCATCCTCGACAGAATGTTTGAAATCGTCGGATTCCGCAAGCTGAAGCCTATATTAGACGCTCGTGTTAGGGATATGATTTATTTTGACAGTTCTTGAATATGCATACACCGCTCTGCTCGACGAATTTATCGCATGTAGGAATGAACAAAGCGAGAATGGTCTAGAGCTGGATGCTTATTTAAAAGGTTTAGACTTTTTGAAATATCCCGAACTTTGGTACAAAGCACTTGAGCGGGACAGGGTAGAGCTCGCCTACACCGTTCACCCTGAAGAGCTGTATCTCTGTATAATGAGTAGCTGTCGTTACGATTTGGAGATTATTTCAATTGCCGCTATGCAGAGTGAAGAGTTCACGATTGAAAAGCTCGGGACGGTAAGAAAAAAACCCTCGATTGGAAAGGAGTGTTTATTCATGGGCCAGATACATAAAATATCGTCGACGTACCGTAACCATGGGATGCCAACCTCCAGGATTCTC
>JAJOZX010007109.1:195000-197500 GCA_023014485.1 Bathynomus jamesi | reverse complement strand
TTGGATTGGTAAAAAAATACGTATATTATTCATTTATTTCAGAAAAAATAATATGAAAAGGTAGGCATACATGGTAGGTTTTCTCTAAAATTCAATGTGGGCTCCAACTCTTTCCACCAGCTTCTGGAGCCGCCCAGGAATGGCGTCCACTGACTTTAGCAGGAACTCCGGCGGGATGGAGGACATGACTTCCCGAATTCGGTCCTCCAGTTCTTCCAATGTCCTCGGTTTGGTGCGGTAGACTTCTTCCTTTACCCACCCCCAAAGAAAGAAGTCGCACGGTTACCGCTGAAAAACGGCAGAATCGGTTCAGTGTAACGGTGTGGTGTGGTATGACCTCAGATCAGGTTGTGGGCCCGTTCCTTCTGCGCAACACCATGAATGCTGAGCGGTACCTTGCTATGTTGCGAAACGAGGTCTGGCCGGTTGTCAGCACATGGGAGAACATCGACGATCTGATATTTATGCAAGATGGCGCCCCTCCGCACTTCGCTCTTGTTGTCCGTGAGTGGCTGGATGCCCACTTCCCTGGGCGTTGGATGGGTCGTCGTGGTCCACATCAATGGCCAGCCAGGAGCCCCGACTTGACACCGTGCGACTTCTTCTTTGGGGGTGTGTAAAGGAAGAAGTCTACCGCACCAAACCGAGGACATTGGAAGAACTGAAGGACCGAATTCGGGAAGTCATGTCCTCCATCCCGCCGGAGTTCCTGCTAAAGTCAGTGGACGCCATTCCTGGGCGGCTCCAGAAGCTGGTGGAAAGAGTTGGAGCCCACATTGAATTTTAGAGAAAACCTACCATGTATGCCTACCTTTTCATATTATTTCTTCTGAAATAAATGGATAATATACGTATTTTTTTACCAATCCAAAATAGGGAGCTACTTTCCGCCCACCCTGTATATGTATATATATATATATATATATATATATATATATATATATATATATATATATATATATATATATATATATATAACGGGTGAACCAAAAGTAGGTGGACAGTAAATGATAACGTTTATTTTGAGAATTCATATACAATTATATTTAATTTTTTTGTATACTATAATACAAAATAAAATTTAAATAAATTTAGTTATAATATTTAATATAATATAACACAAACACCATAGTTATAATGAACACCATAGTTATAATATAATATAACACAAACCCTATTCAACCTACTGTCCACCTACTTTTGGTTCACCGTGTATATATATATATATATGCACTAAAATCACAAAATAACACGTGACCTTATTAATAAGCAAACAACCACAAGGAAAAGGAAACACAAAGTCCGAGCGCTTTCGTGATATATTCACATTATCCTTGATAATGTGAATATATCACGAAAGCGCTCGGACTTTGTGTTTCCTTTTCCTTGTGGTTGTTTGCTTATATATATATATATATATATATATATATATATATATATATATATATGATGAATGAAACCACGAAGGAAAGGAAACACAAAATGGTGCTCAAGCGCTTTCGTCTAATGACATCCTCAGGAACACTGAAGTACATAAAAGGGTAACAGCCTATATATAGGTTACAGAAAGAAAAAAAAGAAAAATAAATAACATACATACATACACACACACACACATATATATACATACATATCTATATATACATATACATACATACATACATACATATATATATATATATTTATATATGCAATAAACAGAGGAGTAAAAATAAAAATTAAAATTAAATATTAAAGGATTATCAGTGAGGCGTACAGATTTGTAAGGAATAATATCGATTTTTAGCACAAGATCAAATGGATTATAAAAATACAAATTTATATTGGAAAACTGTCCGGGTATTAACACTCTGCCTATGGTCAGGTTTCGATATATAAAAATAAAATGCAAATTAAAAGTTAATAAAGTAGCAGACAAGTTTACCAAAGATTTAGTGTTCTACCCTTCTTATCTAAATCTGTTTGGAAGGAATTCAAAAATAACAGGATCGAGTTGAAAAAGACCTTTGCTTATGTTGAAGTTATTTGAAAGTTGGATAATGGCAGACTCAAGAATATTTCTATTAACAATGTTGCTAGAATGGAATAAAACTGAAGCATTATTCCAATCAATACAGTGGGCTAACTCTGACAAATGGACAAAAAGGGCACTGGACAACTGTCCTGTTCTAACGGAATATTGATGCTGTTTTATACGTGTGTGCAAATCCTTTCCCGTCTGACCTATGTAAAAGGAATCACATTGTTTACAACCAATTTTATAGATAATGCCTGAATTATTGGTAGGGCTATTTTTTACTGATATTTTTCACAATATTGTTATATGAAAATACTACATTAATATCCAAAAGTTTAAGTACATTAGCAATGCCTAAAAAGCCCGGGAAAAATGGAAGTACTAAAATATTTTTTGACAAAGTACGAGTGTTATTATTGACACGATAGAAAGTTCGTTTTGCCTTGTTGAGACAAGATTCCATAAACGCAGATGGATAACACA